>CAHIKZ030005381.1:175000-375000 GCA_903632075.3 Acanthosepion pharaonis
AGGGTAGTTTTAGGTTTGAGAAGTAGGTTGAGCTGAGAACTTTTCAGCACGCTTTGTGTTGATACAGCAAAAATTTTGACACCTATAATTAAGGTTGTAGTTTTATTTTTTTATTGTTGCCCACTTAGCTTACAACTACTCTACAATTTCTCTATTCTCAGTATTTTTTTTTTTCTGTACTAAATAATATTTGATGCATGAACTCCAAATTTGTGACTTAAAATTTGTTTGATCAAGCACAGAAGAGTTTCACCAATCCTCTGGTTAGACAATGAATGCTTTCAAAACTTTGATTTTTACTTGGTCTCAAATCCTAACCATTGACTCCACTATAAAAATAGATAACTACTTCAATAATGAAGCAGTCTGTTGGAGGAATACTTAGATTACATCCCAAATACCAATTCCATTATATAGACACAAACAGGCATTTTATGAATTATTCATCAAGGCACTTAAATTCTCTGTAGTTTACTTAAATAATATGAACATATGGCCAAGTGGTTAAAACATTCTCATTCTGACCATGAGACATGGGTTCAAATCACACCATGGTTGATTTATCAGGAAGGAGACTTCCTGATGTTATCGTACTGGAGTGGTTGATCCTAGCGTGTAGAACCTTTGGAAAATGCCTGAAAACCATACTACAGGTTGACCCAAGACTTGTGAGTGAAATTGGGTAGACATGACCCTTGGGGGGTCGTCGATAGCTGTGCTAGCACCAAGTCACAAGTCATCATGGATGAGGGCTTTAGTGTGCTGGCCTTATTCAAATTGTTAATCACGCTAGATAGCACATTTTTTCCCCAGAAACTGTAGCTAAGGTCTGCTCAATATAGTTGCAATATAAACTACAGGTGGGTTCTGTGTGTGTTAAATAAACACAAATGTGCCTGAGCAAGCGTCTGCAATAGGGATTGGCTGGCCATCATAGTAGACAAGTATCCACGAATATGAGTGGCTAGCTATACTCGAGTAATTCGTATTTCATAAATAAACGATTTTTCTCTCTCTCTTTTCAGATTAATAAATATGCATTCTCTGGTGGTGGTGCCACAGTTGAAGAACACAAGGCCAATGGCGGCGATTGTGATATTGATGTTTCCTTCCAATATCTTCGCTTTTTCTTAGAAGATGATGAACGTCTTGAACAGATCAGAAAGGTAAGACGTGTTTGTAGATAGAATTACTTATAATAATTACTTATCTCGGTTGACATATTGTTACTTCACAAATATGACATAAACATAAATAAAAACAACCATTAACTTATTCTATTGTAACCAAATGCACCCTAATTATAAACAGGATTAAAAGGCAATTAAAAACATAATTCACTGGTACATATCACTTAATGTTCTTAACAAACCCCCTAAGATTTACTTTCTGCTATAAAGAAGTTTAGAATCTCTAACTTAATTATTACCAACAACATCAGGCCTCCTAAATGCCTCTGATGTAAAAATAATGTTGTCTATGAATTCTCATGATAAATAAAATATTATTCACCACCAAAGGAGATGGTATCTTGAAGTGCATATAATTAATGTGCACATATATTAGTATTAAAAAAACAATAACAATAGTCATTACACATGATGTCACACTAGACCAGTATTTCTCAACCTTTTTAAGCAACAGCACACCTAAAAGCAAATGAAAATATTATGGTACACTTAGCAAAATTTTTAAAAGATATACATTTAAATGTTCTGAAATAAAATTATGTATTTCTTTAAAAATACACACACAAATATAAACTTAGTTTATTTCAGTGTTTCTACTCAATTATTTGTACAGCTTGTGAAACCTGTGCCTGGTGTATCATTACATCCCCCCACACACACACACACGCATACACATACATATATGTATGCTGTGCCAAGATTTTGTGGCACACCTAAGATTATGCAGCACACTAGTGTGCTGTGCATGGCGGTTGAGAATCAACCTTTTCAAATGTTCAGCTTCCCAAAGAATACCAGGATGCAGGCAAAGGAATTCTAACTACTGCACCACATTGGTTCTTGATAATGAATTTATAAATTGAAAGCACTTTAACAAAAATAAAAACCAAAACTTCAAGCACAATACTCAATACCTTATCCAAAAATTGGGAAAATACACACACACACACACACACACACAACTTATTACCCTATAGTTAAACTATAACTACAACTCCTTTCCCACAAACAAAAGAAATAGTCACAAGCCTCTTGCTGCTTTATTGCTATATCCATGTAAAAGTGTTCAGATGAACTACATTCCTTAGTTTCACCAGTTCTAACCTTCACGGCTAAGTCCCGCCATGCCACAATGTCGCAATCCACCATCATTCCTTTCGTATTCCATTTGTTGAAATGCAAGTTCCACTTGAGCAGCTTCTTCACACAAAACTCTACTTTGAAAACCTGATTCCTAAAATGATGCTTCCTCAATCAACAATTTTAATCTTTTCAAGTCTATGATTAACCATTATCTTGCTCACATATCTCCATAAACTGTGTCTCTTACTCTGTAACTATCTGCATTGAGCTACTTTTAGGCCTTGTATATGGTAAACATCACTGTAAAAAAAAAAAAAAAATGTTGAAACACCAGTTCTTGTACAATCACAGAAGTTAAGCAATTTCCAAGCCAGATCAATACCTAGATGGGTAACCACTTGGGAATACCATTTGTTGTAATCTTGGATATGCAACTGATGTAATGGATAATGGCTCAGAATTGGAAATCAGAGCTGAGTTCCAATTCCAGTCTGGTTCATTTAGGTGTAAATATCCATGAAAAAGGTATGAATCCACCTCTTCTCTCTCCAGCTATGGAGTAATTAGTAAGAATTGTATAATTGAACCATTATTATCTCAAAAAAATAAAATAAAAATAAAATTACAATCTAAAAAATATTTTCTGGCTTTAAATGACCTAAAAAAAGGTTAAGCCATAAAAAAAGAAATCAATTGGTCAGTTACGCACACAAAAACATTAATATGTATGGGAAAAGTTTAACAATTGCATCTGCAAAAAAAAAAGTGTCAAAAGGATGTTTTTTCCTTTTCACACCACTATTATTGTATACTTCCTCAGCAGTTTTTATTCTTTAAAAGGCTGTATTTTTTAATTTTTATTCAAATTTTAATAAAATATTAAAAATTTTTAAGAAAATGAAATTTAATAAAAATTTCTTTTAAGAAAACCTCAACATATAAAACTGGATATTTACCCATTTTCTTTTTTTCTCAAGAATTGACAACAGAAATATGGGGAGATAAGTCTTAAGTGCCTTATGTTCCTTCACAATGTAGCTGCTTATGTCTCTCCACAATTTCCTGTCCTTTGTAGCTCTTAATAAATGTTGTCTCTTTGTTATTTCTCCTAAACTGTGCTCCACCATCCATTTACTCAAACACACTGTTATGTGTTGTTTTCCTCTGTCTCTTCTTGCATTCAATCTGTCCTGTGAGTATCAGATTTTCAAGCCCTCTTTCCTCATTGTGTCCTAGAAATTTCAACTGTATCTTCTTAAGTATAAGTTTCCTTTTTGTTTCTATTTTCTCTGAAACATTGTCTTTGCTCATATTTTTGGTTCATGTTATCCTCACCATCCTTCTGTAGAATCACATTTCTGTTCCTTCAAGTCTCTTCAAGGAGATTGTCCAACATTCACTGCCATATGGGAGGACTGATATAACTAATATTTTGGTATTTTAACCACTTCCACACCAATTATTTGGGGGGGGGGAACTTTTCATTTTCAGACTTTTTTTTTTTTTTTTTTTTTTTTTTTTTTTTTTTTTATAATATAGTAACTGAGGAACCTTTTAAGTACCTGAGTAGTGGGTAAACACCTCCACCAGATATGAGTTGATAATTAGGACTCTTTGCAAGCTCAGAAGGGCATAAAAAGAATCAAAATTGACATAAACATGTCTGTAACTGGTTTTTGAACATTTTTTTTTTTTTTTTTTTTTTTTTTTTTTTTTTTGGAGGTGTTTATTTGTCCATGTCTGAAAAGGACACTTTCGGTAAAAACATATATACATGTGTACACCAAGAAAAGGGGTTAAAGTACCATGTTGTATTAAATTATGACAATAGGTGAACCAATTTGAAATTGGTAGTATGAAAGAGTCAACCTTTGAACAAACCACTGTTCTATGATTTCTTAACAGCAACCAAAATTACCAACCTTGATAATACAGTCAATTTTGAGTGTATCATGTGTGTTCATATAATACACACACAAAGTGCATCATTTGCTTGACACATAGTAACTGAATTTTGAATGTTCAATTTACATAATTAAGATTCAGCATTGAAAAGGAAGAAGACTTGAAAAATATATTTGTATAAAATATAGCGCTTTTTTTTTTTTTTATCATAGGCTTGATTGATGTATCTGTATTTTTTTATCTATACGTGTTTTGTGTAATAATCTTTCTCATATAATACAGGATGCAATGGATAAATTGCTGTCTAAATTATGCAAAAATGAAAATAACGCTTACATCTCATTTTAACAGATATATTTAACAAAATTACACAAAAATGTCTTGAAATACTGAAAAGTAAATTTATTCAATAAAATCGCCATTAGCTCCAACCATGGCCACCAGACAATCTCTGAATCTCCTGCAACTTTTCTGGACAGTCTCCTTGTTTAAATTGGTGAATGCTGCCATAATCTTCACCTTCAGCTCATGTTTGGTGTTACAAGAGTTTTGTTGGTCTCTCACTCTACTGCGTCCCACACATAAAAATCAAGGGGACTGCAGTCTGGGGAGTTGGGTGCCCAGATGTAAGGGATGATGTGGCCACAGAAAATGTCTGACAGCCATGTCTGGGTTCTCCTGTTTGTGTGGCATTGTACAAAGTCCTGTTGCCAGATATAAAGTGTCTTCCAGCAACCACCCGCTTTTCCCAGGGCAGCAATATCTCCTCAAGACACTTTATGTAAGCATCCATGTTGAAACTGAGTCCATCACCAAAAAACTCAGGAGCTCTTATCAGAATGATCAGTGAGTTTTTCAAGCTGTCATACCATCGTCATTACCATGAGACTCTTCCAAATCCTCTGTACTGTCCTCAGATTGGCATCCAAACACTCTGAAATGTCTGTATTGGAGCTTCCAGTGCGAATGCCAAGCAGTACAGTATGTTGTTTTCAAATCTCTGGCAGAATGAATTGCGTCATAGTTCTATTTTCTCGTAGATGGTGCCCAACTGAACCTACTATGCTGTGTAGTCAACAAAATCAAAAACAAACAATATGCAGGTGCGAAATTAAAAATATAATATGGCAACAATTTATCCATCACATACTGTATGTAAAAATTTTTATTTTAATACTTGAAAAAAAATTTTTTTTTTTTTTTTTTCTCTCTCTCTAGGATTATTCAAGTGGTGAATTGTTAACAGGCTATCTCAAAAAAGAGTTGATCGGAATTCTTCAAAAGATCGTCTCCGAGCAACAGAAACGCAGAGCAGAAGTGACTGATGAAACGATCAAGCTTTTCACTACACCCAGAAAACTCAAATATGATTATTAAAAGAGACAGGCATTGAGTCCATTTCAAAACATCAGCTTTGCCTCAAATATCAACCAAACTGGGGTGGGGGGGTGCTGAATTAACCCAAGAAGTGAAGAAATATAGACTTTTATTTTTGTTTTCTTTTCTACATCTTACAGCACTTTGGATATTTATGCACAATGAATTTTATATATATATATATATAAAATAGTGGCAATTAAATTAACTATATAGTTACAATAACAATTAAGACAGAGCAATTAATCAACAGTCCAGATATTTATTATTAAAATGATTCTGGTTAATAATAAAATGCTATGGTAAACAATAGTAAATTAATTACCAATACTGTTCAAACTACAAATTACCTGCTTCAATGCTTTGCTTTTTTTTTTTTTTTACTAGTAACTATATAGTGACTTTATTGCCATTCTTTATATATATATATAATATTGTGCGTTTAATAATAATCATTCCTCGCTATGGTTTTTAAGAAAATATCTATCTCACACACATCTCACAAAAAAGTAATTCAACTTGTTTTTTTTTTTTTTTTTTTTTTTGTGATATCAGGATTTTCATAAAAAATAATTTGTATGCATATATAGATTTACAGGAAATAGCTACATATTTTAAATTTTTAATTATATTAATATGAAATCATATCTATTCAGTTTAATATATACTCAGTCTGGTTATATGTTATTTTATTGGTACTATAAATTGCTGGGTAAAGAAGCTTGAATGTTAAATTTTGAAAATATAAAAAACTCGGAACTTTTGTAATGTATCTTGATTAAATAAAAAGCCGTATAAATGTCTCTAAGGTTCTACAAATAAACTAATAAATTGTAATACTTTTTTTTGTTTGTTTCTAATTACTGTGATTTTTCTGAAGACTGTTGTAAAAGTAAACAGGAAGCAAAAATCATTGCCTCATGTTTGGTATGACATGGAAAGTCATACACAATCTGAACCAATGATTTCTATCTCCATTTCTCCAAAAACACTTATGGAAACTTAAATGTGAATTGATTTTTTTTTTTTTTTTTTTTTTTAACAAACTCGGCCTGCTAGACTGCCATCCAGGGTCAAACAGCTCCTACTGCTCTCAAACTATGAGTAACAAAGTGGATATAAACTATCCCAGTCAAAGGATAGATTGGTTCATTGAAATTAAAGCAAAAAGAAACCCCCATAATTCCAAGAGTTGTTCAGACTATTGAAATCATTCTTTGTGTTGCTTTTCTTGCTACCACATCATTTCAGTCAATTCATTCTATCATTCCCGGAGTTGTTCAGACTATCGAACTCATCCAGTTATTTTTGGAGTAAAAGTTTATTATCACACATGAAAGTAAATTTGAATATAACGATGAATCAGACAAGTGAGAGAAGATCCCCAGTCTTGGATGCATCTGGTACAACAGGAACAGTCAGTTTCTCCCTTGAACCATTTGTTGACCAGCTGATATCTTCTCTAACATTGGAGGTGTCCTCTTTCATAATTGGATATAAAGAGAGGCTAACATATCTGGATCTCAGCAAGCCAATAGTTCTCTACACAGATGCTAGTGGAAGGTCCAGTGCCAGGTATACCAGAGGAAGTACTGGTGTATTTTCTATCACACAGGCTCTGAGATGCAACAGATTGGAGGTGGAGACACACATACAGACAGACACACTATTACATATGCCTTGCAGAAGTCAGATTACTATCTGAGTGGGGCAGTATTTACTATTAAGACTGACCACAAACCACTCCAGTATTTGCTGGAGGCCAATTGGACAAATAAAAAGATCCAATAATGAGTGCTGAAATTGAGCAGGTAACAATTGCAAAATAGTACCTGGCTTGAAAAAACAATACCTGTGCAGATTTGTTGTCAAGATGACCAAAACAGCAGGAGGCAGAATCTGTGACAATAGAGCCTACCAAATAGGGATGATCAGTTCAAATAGGCTGAGAAACTACCCTGTGTTGGAAACAAATATTGAAGAAACCACACAGGTGGTGACACTCACTAGATGGAAAAAACTGAGAAGGGTCAGGCAGATAGTGAGATAACCACCCTTGGGGTAAAAGTAGAAGCAGGAGCGACCACCAGATATGCAGTACATGAAGGGAGGCTGTATTACCTGTCAGAGAGTGAAGAAGGCTTAGACTGTATGTTCCAAAGGGTCTGAGAGCTGAAATAGTGGGAGAGTGTCATGAAGGGCTGGGTCATATGGGAATCAATAAGACCTGTAACCTGGTGAGGAGAAGCTATTAATGGCCCGGACTGTATAACGAGATCACCAATGTTCAGAGTTGTATGGAACCATATGGAGAGACTCCCCCCCCCACAGGGAACATGTACATAGTGAGCTTTGTGGACTAGCTAACAAATTGGCCTGAGGCATATGCTGTGCAAAACAAGAAAGCTCAGTGGCTGATCTAGTAATGAGCAAGATGTTCCCAAGGTATGGAGCTCCTGTGCAGCTGGTCACAGACAATAGACCAGAAAATGTGAATAAAGTACCGACAGGTTTTAGTAAGCCTGAACATAGTACACATAACTACTTTTCCCTATCACTCCCAGGGTAACACAAAGGTGGAGAGATTCCATAGAGCCTTGAAAGATGTGTTAGCTAAGTTAGCAGTGGATAACACTGGGAATTGGGACCTGTATCTAACACAGGCCCTGGCGACTCGTGAGGTTTACAATAAATGAACCCTCTCAGTTCTCACTGTATTATCTGCTGTTCAGACGAGATGTGGTCTTGCCAGTGAATAATTTGTTAAAACCCCACAGGAAGTATATAGGAGGATACCATCACCAATTAATAATCGAACAGCATAAATTGTTCACCCAGGCCAAGAGGAGGATAAAGAGGACACAGAAGAAAAGAAATGAGAGGGTGAATAGAGGAAAAAAGGAGGTAAAGTTGGGGGGACCCCATGTTCTATAAAATTCACTTGAAAGAGGGAAAATTGGACCAGAAGTAGGAACCTTATTATAGAATAGTGGAACAGACAGGTCCAGTGTCATTTATAATCTGGGATCAAATGGCAGTTGAGTCAAAAAGGCTCATGCTAATGACCTGAAATTAGCTGATTGGGAAGTAACTGAACCAATGACAAAGAAGGCAAGGATGAGGAGAGCAACCCTTGTGGAGCCAGAAGAAATGGAAACAGATGAAGATTTTAAGGAGGAAGAAAAAGGGAAAATAGGTTAACAGCCAGTAGAAACCTTTGGTGGCAAATCAGGCAGTGCAGTACAAATACTGGCGCAAGGTCTGTTGGCATTGGCTGGTGGCATACATTCATTGTCTGTACTGCCGTTATTGCATAAAGGGTTTTGCGACATTGATGCTCCATTCCACATTCATCAAGGGGCTATAAGAAAACCAAAAATCCCCTGTGGTGAAGTCCAGGGTTCTGACTTGAAACCTCCTGAAAAGGACGAAGAGCTAAGGGAGTGGGAAGAAAAGGATGAGATACCTTTTTCCCAACTCCAAAGACGGTTGAGAGAGGAAGAAAGGTCAAAAGTTGAGCCAGAGTTACCGCCTTAAGACACTGAGAGGAGGATGTGGAGCTCATTCAAAAGCCTAACCAGTAACTAACAGTGGGGGTTAGTTGGAGAGGAGGTGTGGACAGTGCATCATGGGGGGGGGGGGAATTATTTGGTGGTGGTGTCATTGGTCTGCATAAGGGCCTATGTATGTCCAGCAGTGATACTGATGAAACACGACCCTTGGGGTAAAAGTTTGGTGCACCTGTCTGAACCCAATCAGCTTACTAAAGGTTGGTTAAAAGAAGAAAGGGTTGAAGTTGGGAAACTAAGAAAAGGAAGTAGTGGGAGCACTCCAGAATAATTGATTATGAAAATAAACAAACGGTGAGTGGGTAGAGGAGTAAAAAACAAAGAAATCTTGTTATCCTTGCATGATATGAAGTGATTGATATTACTGATGATTACGGGAGCCTGGAAGCACAGCTAGAATATTTTCAAGAAATCAAGTGAGGTGATAATAACAAGGTCAAAATGGTTGGTCACCTTTTTGATAGATTTGAACCCATATGAATTACTATTGTGAGGAATTATGTGAAAGGAATTAAACTGTTACAAACGTGAAGAAAGAGAGCAGTAGTCCCTATTGTTGAAAAAGTGCCGAGTGTCCTGTTTGAAACAATGACTGAAGATGACATCAAGGTTATAAGAAGAAAACTGGGAGAAGTGGAAAAGAATCAAAGTGTCCTAGCTCATGTGGCAAGAGAAATTTGATACTGAATGTGACAAGAATTGGGCAAGTATCATTTGGTTAATAAATAAGCTATGAGAATTAAGACAGGAGGTAGCTAATAATTTGGAGGCTGTGACAACTGAATTACAAGAATTAAATGGTTTTATACAGCAGTATTTCCAGTTAATGACCATTACTAATAAGGTGTGACGGACGCAGATAGCCCAAACACGCATATATTAAGGTTAATCTCCGCCTGGCAACAGAAGAGGTCACGTGGAAGTCTTGCGACATTTTGGGAAAGCAAGTCAAGAGGTTGACTGACCCAAATACCCATAGCAACAGATGTCTAGACAGAAGCTAGACAGGGGACTGATGTAAGCTGGAATTCGTGCCAAAACGCAGGACTCATGAGAGTTAGAAAATTACTTGGGAGTCAGTTGCTGTCTTGTCTTTGAAGGAGCAAGACTCAAAATCGAAGCGCTGATAACTTATGAACAGAAAGATGAGACTCATTTGATAATGATGGAACTTGTCCAATTTATCCCAGGCAACTCCGGACAAGAAATATTAGAACATGTATTTCTGTTCGATAACCCCAAATTGAAGGTGATAACTCACGTTGTTTATCACAGAAGATGCAAAGGAATTTGTACGCTGAGAATACAGCCTGCGTTTGAAGAAGAGGCAACCGGACGTCTAGCCACAGTGATGAGCTGTGATACAGCGAAACAGTGTCTGTGGATGACAATATATTCTTTTACTCAAATTATTTTTTTTTTTTTTTTTTTTTTTTTTTACTTGTGACTTCATTTTGCCCAGACTAAACCAAATACTATGTAATGAAGCCAAATACTAAACCAATACAATGATTTCTGTTGATGATTTGATCCTCACATTCCTCATGATCAAAATCAAACATGTGGGATAAGGCAAGGCTTGGACTGAAGTGATCAACTCATCAATCAGCTGCGGGAATTGAACAGACCAGTAAAGAAGGCTACAGCTATACCATTTCTACTTCCACACATACACAGCACAGGGGTTGAGAATCACTGTTAGTCAATAGTCATACTCAATTGACAAGTCAACGACAATCATATATATGCAATATCAGAAATAACAAAAAAGAAAGTATAAAGAAAAATAAGACAAACACAAAAACAGAGTTAAAAAATTTTTATTGCCCTTAGAGATTTTTGTTGGGTGGGGAAGGTGGGGAAGAATTTTTTTTTTTTTTTGAGAAAAGGCTGATGAAAGATGAAAAATTAAAATGAGTTAAAAACTGAAGTGAATTTTAATTAAAAAAAAAAATTTTCTATGAGGAAGAAAACTAAAAAGAAAAATTATTTCTAACTCTGGGTTAGAGAAAAGAAAAAGTTCACACTTAACGTTAAAAAAGATGAAAATATATGAAAACTTACTAGAAAATATTTTTGAAAAAAAAAAAAAACGATTTTTGTTTTTAATATGAAAATTAAGTAACTTCCATGTTCATATAAAAAAGTACAAAGAAAATTGGGCAAAAGTAAAATTTACCAATTTTAATGAATGGGCACATATGGAAAAACTATCATGACAGTTAATGTTTTTTTATATGTAGAATATTTTAATAAATTAGGGATAAAAAATCAAAACCCAATTCATGTCAAAGAGAGAAAAAAATAGAACAAAAGTAAGCGGATGAAGATAAATTTCATTGAAAAATTGGGGGGCTGAATTGTTACATTAATGAAAATTGTAACAAAATGACCAAAACTGAAATTTTCTTAAATGCTATTCTCAACACACTTCTTTTAATTATTAATCTTTCTGCCTTCATGATTTTTTTTATTAGGTGACTGATCAGGGTGAGATGAGGTTGCGGGGGTGGATTAAAAAGACCTATGAAAAAAAAAAAATCACACACATGTGTTAATAAAAAATAATTACAAGTCACAAAAAAAAAAAAAAAAGTGTCACCCCTTTTCTTGCTGAATTTTATACACTTGACTCCTGGATTAAAAAAAAAAAATTGTCACATATTTTGTGCTTTTATTTTATATATGTATTAATTAAATTTATCTCATTGAAACTTAATTTAGTACCTAAAAAAAAAAAACAGTTCAAATACATCAGGGAATTAAAAAAAAATATATAGATATACAATGTATGTACACAAATATCTGTCTATACACATACACACACAAAATGTGGCTGAAATACCTCCCACTTTTAAACCTGTGTGGTGCTAGTGAAATTAGACAAGTGGCAATGGTGTCGTCATCTAGCTAATGTTTTATCATTTTTTTTTTCAGACACCATCATGGCTTGGATCAGTTCACACTGTACATTTCCTGTTGAAACACTTTTTTAAGACTTGTGAATCTATAATTACAACATGGAGAGCATTTGGTAGCTGTTCAGGATAGAAAAATCGATAGAAAATTTCAGTCACATGTTCAGTGTTTAAAAGAAAGCCATCTTAAACTTCCTGGGTGATAGAAAACTTTAGAAATTGTCTGCAACAGGGTATGTTGAATAGAGGCCACAATTTGGAGGATGTCATTTTTAAAAACCAAATGAATAAAAACTGTAGCCCTTTGTTTAAACAACAGTGAAATAATCTTTTTAATAGCAGTTACTTTGGTCTTTTTGTCAACCTTTAAAATGTGGGAGTTATATCTGCTATATATATATATATATATATATATATATATATATATATATATATATATATGTGTGTGTGTGTGTGTATATGTTTACACACACAATTCAATAATATGGGGTGCAGCAGAAATACTTCCCACATAATGGTAAGACATTAGATGAAGACACTATTACCATTAATGTCTTACCATTCAATGGAAGGTATATGCAGTTGGTATTTCTACTGCACCTTGTATAAACACAGGATTAAAAACATGCACCACATTCAAACACTGAATTTTCATCACTACAAACATTTCTCTTAATAGGATATAAATGTATAAATCACTAAATTCTTTTATTTAATGGAAACTTTAATGACATTTTAATCAATAAATTCTGTGTTTAACTTAGAATGTTAAATAAAATAGGCTTGCTAAAAGATGTGAAGGATAATGCTCTGCTTAAATATTTATATATATATATATATATATATATATGGGATTTTGTGTATGCATGTACATAATCATTATGTCAGTAGCCTAATGATAAAAAGAATTTAAAATTTCTTTCAACATAATCTTTTTCCTTAAAGCTATTTAACCATTATTTTTCTATGAATCATATAAATTTCAGATCAAACTTCATCCTGTAACAGTAGCAAGCATATTGATCTAACTTTTATATAACTTAGGTATGTATATACACATGTACAATGATTGGAAAAAGAGTAATAATCCTATAGGTATTTACACTGTCTAGCCTGATACAAAGACCTTGAGTTTGGGGCACCTAGTGAGGATCAAACTAACCACATAATAATAATGATATACTAGCTTGTTAGATATTACTCTGCAGTAAAGCACCCATCACAGCTTAGTATCTTGTGATTAAGATTGAAAAATTTACTAAGAAACAAATTTTTATGTTTATTTGCAAATACAAATATAAAATAATTTTTAAGGGACTCATGGATTCTTATCTGGCATTATTTCCTAATACTGGAAATGTTATTTTTGAGATACCCAAATTTTTTATTTTAAACATTCACTGACATATGAAATTGAGAGGCTTAACATAGAAAACATGCTCTCCGGTAGGACACAAACATGTATCCCCTTTTGTAGGAGAAACCATCATCTTATCTGGCATACATGCTTTAGACTGTTTGCCCAAAGAGAACAAGATTTAATTATTCAGTGAAAAAAGCATACTGGGTCAGATGATAGTTTCTCCTACAGAGGGGATTGTGCAGGTTTGAGCCCTGCTGGAGACCACATTTTCTTTATTAAATCTCTCAGTTACAAAAGTCAGTAGATGTAGTTAAAAAAAAACATCTCCCCAGACATGTGTATCCCAAGTTCCTCACCATTTGGTAAGTTTCATGCCTATGGTAATCGAAAGGTACAGATTTAAAACTATTATTAGCATAAATCTTAGCTCTGATTATATATTGCAGTAACCACTGTTTTTATTACCACCAGCACTCACTGTGTGTAATTTTATATGATTGCTATCTCTCACACAAGTATTTATAATGATGAAAGGTGCAAAAGGAAAAAATAAACACATTTGAAAGACTTGTTAAAACAGGATAATAAAGAACATTGGCAATTTTAAGAAAACCAACTGAGGAGAATGAGAAGATGACCATAAAAAAAAAATCAAAGTTAACACATTATATAAAGATGAAAGACTGTGTTCTCATAAAAATCATACAGAAATTGTCACTTGTTTTCAGCACTTGAAAGACTGCATTGTTTATTAAGTAACAAATATCTAAAATAGGTGCCATCTTGAATGACATTTTCTTTAACTGTTGATATTCTTGTAGCCACAAGAAATGAAATAATAGAAAGCATTCTCGGTTGCATTTTCTAGTAATAAAATGATGTATTTGCCTTTTATTTTCTCTATAAAAACATTTGAAGCAACTTTTGCTTTGATATTAAGTACACTAGCACAAATTCTCACACAAACATTTATTCTCTCTCTCTCTCTCTGTATATATTGTGTGTATATATATATATATATATATATATATATATATATATATATATATATATATATGTATGAGAGTTGGGGAACAAATATGGATTGGAATCTGATTATGACAAGGTAAAGAACAAATAGAAAATGTTTATCAAAGCATCATATAATGAAGCTTTAATAAAAGTGTTACACTGATAAATGTTTCCTATTTCTTTTTTATCCTATTGTGTGTGTGGAAACTGGGTCCAACACCAAGCAGTGACAATCTGTTTCATTCTTGAATGCAATCTTCGGACACATGGCCTGAAGATTGCATTCAAGCATGAAAGATTGTTATAACCCGGTTTTGATCTCAGTGTCCACTGCTAAATTTATATATAACCCATCGCTGATATCGAGTATTTTTACCCATAAATATAGCATACACACACACACAAACATTCTATTTCACAATTCTGTGTCTCTCATACACACACAAAAGCAGTAATAAAAAAGCTGTGCCTCACAAGCAGCATAATTTATATGGTTCAAGTATTGCATGTTGTTAGATATTGTCAATACCAGAAACTAAACAGACAAAAGCACACACACAAACATATGTACACATACAGGTATATCTATGTATTAATGAAAACATACATCACATATGTATATAAATTTTCTTTTGTTAGATTTTTTTTCATTTTACACCCAAATAGGTTTAATATAAACAATCGTTTTTTTGTTTTGTTTAATTTTTTTTTTTTCAAGTTTTCCTTCAGGGTCAAGGAAGCATATTTTTTTCAGGGGGAAGACTGACTACTGTTGGAGCCAAAATGTCACTTGCGGGCATCACATTGGTAGAAGGTGCTGATGAAACTGGTGAAGGGAGAGTAGCATTTATTGGTTCTTGACATGGTGGCAGGTTAGTGCCTCCTGGTGTTGGAGCAACTAGAGACTGAATTGGGATAAGAGGGGGAGGTAACTTGTTGGTCTCTTCACTCTCCTCATCAATTTCTACTTTCACTTTCCGTGGCTTGATCTCGAGGGGTGTTCGTTCAAGGACTTTCTGGATTTCCAGTTTGAAGTTCTCTTTGAATTCTTCCACATCACGTTGTAGTTGCATCGCTTCGGCCATCACTTTGTCATGTCGCTTCTGCATTTCGGCCACTCGCTGCAAATTCTCATACATCAGCCTCATGCCCTCACACATGTATTCATTTCCACGTGAGGGTGGAGTTGCTTCTCCAGACATGTAGTGTTCAAATTCCAAAGGATTTAGACTTAGGGAGTCGGCAGTAATGTTCTCAATAAAAGCAACAGCACAGCACTGGCAAAATAATAAACAATCATAATAATCATAAAAACAATTATAAAATTCATAATCATCAAAATAAAGGGTGTTCCAGTAACTTGGATCAATTTTAAATGTGAATTAAGTTTAAGCATCTAATGATTTTTTCTTTCAGATTTGGCAGACATTTGAGCAATATTATTTTTCACATAATTGCCATGACTTAAATAACGTGATAAAATACAGAAACAAATTTTCAACAATAACACTGATTTATTTACTGCTGACTTTGTCTTAATGAAACGCACAATATTCATAAACAATCTTGATATTCATAAACATAATATTCATAATCATAATATTCACAAACAATCTTGATATTCATAAACATAATATTCATAAACAATCTTGATATTCATAAACATAATATTCATAAACAATCATAATATTTATAAACATAATAATCATTCAATCAATCATAAAAATAAGGCGAACAATAAAAGTGAGCAATACTAAAATAGGAACTAGACATGTTATATAGGAAGAAAGTGTCACTGCCAACACTTGAGTTTAAACATAGATCACCAGTGAGCAAACACAGGTGATCCTGTTACTGAATTAATTAGATCACGTGATCATAGAGGAAACGCATATATGTAAGAAATAGCTGACAACTAACGATCTCTGTTACTACACGGATAACCATTTCTACTATCCTCTATTACTATACGAACCATTATTCTCTACTCTATTGACTATACTATTTCTCTGTTCAGATCACTATACAGATTACGGAGTGGAGTAATGGATAGCAGCTCAGATTGAGGAATCAGAGGGCCAAGTTCAAATTCCAGTTGAATCCAATAGATTTACTTACATGCTAATACTCTTGGGAAAGGTATGAATCCTCTTCTTCCCCCAAGCTATGGGTAAAATAGCAGGACAGACTGGGTTCTATATCATTGGATGGCAACTGGTCTACTGCAGAAAGAAATGGCAACCTACTGTGGGGAAAAAATCTGCCTCGTCAGTCATGTATCAAAAGATACATAATTGCCTAAGCATGTATCACATGTGGCACATAACTGACTGATATGGATTACTATTTGAGCAAGTATTATTGAGCAAGTACTATTAGTGCAAGTGCTATTTGAAGGCATCTGACAGCAGCATTGTTCAACAGCGTACTATAGTTGTAACTGCAATTACAAAGTCTCTACTACAATGAGCATTACAAAAGTGACAATGAGTATTTGTTGATATCATAAAAGCGGCAACGAGTGTTCATTGACATTACAAGAACAAGATATCCCTAGACATGGGCAGTGGCACGAGAACAATCTGTTCTCATAGATTAAATAAAGGGTTCAGTTCAGAATCCCTTGTAGGTTACCCAGATGAAGAAGATCTGGAGGGTACAACAACTGAACTGTTGTCATAACAACAAGAAAGTTGAAAGCAATAGACTGAATGTAAATAATTTCATATCCCAGAAATTCAAACAGATGTGATAGATAGAAGATTTGTTCTTGGTGTAGCAACCTCAGTGTACAATTTTTTTTTTCTCTTTATCAAGAAATGAAGCACTTTACAACTTCTAGCCAAATTGTCAACATTACTGTTGTTATGTTTTTGAAACCATTACTAAGTAAAAACACATAAATCTTTTATTACTAGGGTCAATTGAAGATAAGGAAAAAGCATGGATGGGGTAGGGAGACCAATGGATTAATATAATAGGAAATAGAGGAATGACTAAATGATGTACTTAAAAAAGTGGGGGTGGGAGAAAGGAGAATGAAAGAGAGAAAATAAAAAAAAGAGAGAGAAAATAAAAAAAAGAGAGAAAATGAAAACAATGCACTGAAAACAATGCACTGAAAAAAAAAAAAAAAAAAGGAACAAAAGATTTTAAAAAGATGGCAAACAAATAAATAAGGTGATTTTTGTTTATGCTTAAAAGCACAAGGAACAAATAATGTGCCAATTAACAAAAAATAAAGAGAGAGATGAAGAGAGATAAATAAATTAGTCTTAAAAAAAGAACAAATAACATTGTTAAAAAATACAGCATTACCAAATAAATAATCTGAACAGTGAACAGAAAAGAAAACAAAAGAAACAAATAGAAATTATTATTTGTCCACTTTTAAATGCAAAAATAAAAAAATATGAGATTGGGTAACAAACGATCCTCCCTAATTTTCATTTTTAATTACATACTCACAAGGTTAGTGAAATAGTAGCCAGCTTCTCCACTCATTAATCGGCTGGGGTTAGCAAAGCGTGTGATATACTGAATATTGGACTGCAAGAGGGGTGGGTTAGCCTTGAGCACTATGTAAATGAGGGCAGGAAGAAATTCATCTGCACTTGCAGGAATGTCCTTTGATGCCCGTAACACTTCAAATATATGCTTGCTGCAACGGACCAGACAAGCTAATTTGTCCTGTGGGGCTCGCTTTGCATCCATCTCTATAATATCTGAAATGAGAAAAGGTAGATAAAAATGAGGCCCATTTGGAAATGACATATGGCACAAGAAAAGACTATTTAAAGTTATAAATTACAATAAAACATTCCCACACGAATCATTTTTTTTTACATAAAGCCACTCACATTTTTTAAAATCAAGTTATCTCCCATGGATTAATTTCTGATATTGCTTCTACACACTTTTAAAATGATTTGCCATGGTTAGCAGCTAGTCAACAAAACCATTTCTTCTGTAGCAAGTTTAATCCTCACCAGGTGTCTGGTTAGAGTCTATATTTAGTTAATATCACCAAGTTAACTGCTCTAGTGTGATACACTGCAAGTTTGTCTTACAAATAAAATTGCTGTATAACAAGTTTATACTTCAAAAGGCACCTCAACAATTACAAAGTTATAAACAGAATAAGCCAAGCTTATTAAATAACTATATACATTAAAACTTATTACTCATTAAATTATGTTACTTAGTGTCCACCATAATTTACCTAGACTTTTCAGTAATCTTAATGTATATTTAAGAGTGTTCTGGAATTTAAAAATTTTGAAAAACTACTAACATTTTTATTTTTGTTTATACATTCTTGTTGCAAAAAGGAAATCCTTACATTTCCTTAAAGTCCATCAGAGGACAGAATGCACCATCTAAGTTTTCTTTTTGTCTTTAATTATGTGTGTGTGTGTGTGTGTGCATGCACAAATACACAGTAGTTGTGCTAAAAGTTCTCAGCCAAATCCACTTTAAAAAAAAGTCTTACTTAACATCAGATTTTTTTGTTTTTTAATTTTTTTTTTGTTGGGTAGAAATCTTTAAAGCATCTCCTACTATATATATATATATATATATATTTATTAAAGACATTTTTTTATGTTTAACGTTGTTATTTAAAAAAAAAAAATGTCTTTAATAAATAAATTGTCGGACCTTGTCCATTTCTTAACATATATATATATATATATATATATATATATATAGGAAGTGGTTATAATAGTTCCAACAAGAGAAAAGTGTGTATATTAAAAAGGAGAGAGAAACCGCAAATGTCTTTGGTTGTAATGTGGATTTTTTGGTTAAATAATTTAGTCATATTATGTCTATTTTAGTTTTAATCCTTTCAAGTCCAAGAAAATTTCCAAAATTATCTTTCAATTAATTTTATTTTTCCTTAGGTTTAAAATGAATTTTTAAAAATGAAAGATTTTTCTTGAAGGTTTTATTTTAATTTAAAGTTAATAGATTAAATTTAATATTTCCAGTAAGTAAAATACTTAGCTGCATTTCAAAAACTAATTTAAATTGACTGGAAATAATTTTTTTGTCTTTTTTTGCTAAAATGGCTGATTAGGCCCTCTTTTTTTAGTCATCTTTCATTACAATGTAATTCTCTTAACAAATCTTCCAAAAATGAAATATACTTTTCTGAAATTTTATTTGTGGATTATTAGCTGATTTAAAGCATAATTAATCTTATTTGAAACAAATTATTTACTTTAAGTTTAAAATATCAGAAAAATGCATTTTTTAACCAGACACTTGTTTCTTTAAGGTGTTTACAGGTTTGACCGCTTGATATTTATCTAATGTTATTCTATGGGTACTTCAGGCATTAAAAAAGTAATTGAATGAATGTGAGCAACTTTTATTTTATATATAATTTTTGAGTACTCAGAGTAATCTTAAAAAGTTAAGAAAATATTCTCTGTAATCTATTATTTTATTGAATTTTAAATATTTTTGGCTGTATATTTACTAGTTATCACACTTACTTTTTAATAATGTGATGTATAGTCAATTGCATAATTAAAAATCAGCACATTTTCGACATAAAAAAAAATTCAAAATTCTTTTTAAAATATTGGATTGAAATGATTTGTACTAAACTTTTCAATTTAGGATTAGTAAATATAGTTTTTTTTATTTAATAATATCATGTGACCCATAAAAATTAATACTGGAATTTATAAGATTTAAAACTTTATAAATTATTCTAATTAAAATTTTTAATAGAAAACAATTCTTGTAAAAATTCATTATTGACTGAAAAAATTTAATACTGTCTATAATATATCTTAATCATAAAAAATTAAAAGCTTTTTTTAATTAAATAATGTCTTAATACAATAGCATTTTTTTATTTTACAATCCAGAGCATATTTTTGATAAATGAGTTACTGCTTAAAAAAAAAAAAAAAAAAAGAGAAATATTGGTGATTACTATTCTCCAAGGAGCACTGCTTTTAACTAATATAATATGAAGCAGGACACAATTTCTGGAAATTTCATTAATTAAGGTGGAGGTAACAAACATAAAAAAAAAAATTTATAGCAAGATTTTCTAAAAAATAAAAATTTCTAAAATAATTTCATTCATTTGTGTATAAGTCCTGAAAGTTTCATTAAAATCTAAAAATTACTTGATTTTTGCAAGAATTTCCAAATCAATGTGTTTGTTACCAGAAAAAAAGGCAATAAATTTCCTAATACTAATCTTTGCTGCCCCTATGCATGAAAAACAAGATTTTTAACCAAAATTTCAAACATGTTAGAAAGGGTTAAAAAATTTAATAAAGTAATCAAAAAATACTTTGGTCTTTCCTTTTGACAATAAAATTTTGATTTTATTAAGTTTGGGGCCTTTTTTCATCATGGTATACTCTTTTCCTTCAGTAAATTATTGGGAGATACCTAATGTACATTATCTTTTATTATACCTTGACAGTCATGTAGAAATCTTACCTGTGATAGCCTGGTCAATCAACTGCCTGACCCCCATTTCATGTTCAGCAATGGACATGTCAAGCATCTGTGAAGAGACCCAATGCAGAGATCGGATGCGTGTCTGTATGGCCAAATCTTTCTCTTCGTCATCTGTGTGGGGAGAGCAGAAAACGGAGCGGTACAGGGTAGTCATGATGAATTTCTCCATATAGTCCATGAGGCTCTCAATTGTTTCAGGGCTGCAGCCTGCAAACATGTCAGAATTTGTTTGGAGTTTAGGAACCATAGGTTGTAGATATTTTTTTATAAATAATATGTAATTTGTTTAAGTCATGTTTAACCGCTTGCATTTACTATGGGTGAGAGAGAGAGAGGGCAAAAAATTGGGAGAGCAAAAAAAAAAAAAAAAAGAGAAGGGGGAGGGCAAAAATAAAAAAAAGAAGGAGAGAAAACTTATTTTTTTGTGTAACACTCAGACCATACACACAAACACTAAGAAATCATTTCATGAGTCATTATTAGTGATTAAGTCATTATTATTTTTTTATACTGTGTGTGTGACTAGGCTTTGGCTAACAAATATTTTAAACAGACAAAGTTTCTAAGTGTGGTTGACTTTCAACCTATTAAAGGCATGAAGTGGAAAGATGCTTTAAATATACGCTCTTTTAGCGCTAGAGGGCGTCGTCAGTGATGTTCTTGAGATGGATCATCGGCCAGTTTCGGGTCTTTCAAACATCATACTGACCTCACCAAATCAACCCCCTCAGAGCTGATCAGACTCTGGAATGCCCTCTAAAAAATGCTTGTAGACACTAACTTCTATAAATATACCCCGTTATCACACATTTGATTGGAGATTGACCAACATCCAATCGCAACGGTGCGAAATCTATTTAAACCGTTTACGGGTGATTTTTTTCAATTTTTCAGTGGACACCCCTTCATCGGATACTTAGAAGGTAATTATGTTTTCCATTTTTACCCACTTCCTATGAAGTTTCATTTCACCAGCTAATAATTACTATTTACAGAGATAAAAAAAATCAATATTGAATCAATTGCTAGGTAAGTTAGTTCACTGTATTGTGTTAGACAATTTTTCTCTCCAGGATTTATCTTATATATCTATAAGTCTACCATTCATCCATGCAATGAATATTGCTAACACATCTGGTTTGGTGTTCTTGCTATATATTTAGAGATTCTTGATAAAAGCCAAAGAAAGATCTGTAATGTTATTGATCCTGACCTGGCATCTCAGCTTCAGTAACTTTCCCACTGCCATAATGTAGCTTCCCTGTGTCTTTTCGATAAATACTTTTATAGGAGAGTGTTCAAATTCTAGTTGAATCCATTAGCAGTGAATAATTTGTAGAGCAGATTTTCTCCAATGCATGATAAACGGTGAGGCTACCAATTTTTTCTGCATTTATTTGACCACGAGGCACGAGATCTGAAGATCTATGGGTAAATTTCTGAAACTCTACTCATTTCTGTGCCTGTGTACTGCATTGACATTGGAAATAGACATGATTAATTAGATTCGCAAACAAAGAACCTTCTATTATATAACCCAGATAGCCGTACTGTGTAGGGCTTTTCAATTTTGCTCTGAAATTTTAAGTTTACAAAATTTACATTGAAATCCATGCAAATTTATCAGATTTGAAAACTTACAAAAAAATTCTGAATACTTTTGGTAAACTCAATGGTCATGTCATGATACTGATCAGAGATATCAGTTAGTATTAAACTCTTCCAAGACCTTCCTTATAAATATTTTATGGCTTTAAATTAATATTTTTAAACTGGACTTCTTTCCATCAGAATCCAATCTGATTCAAGACTCTCCCATATTTTTCTCTTAATGTTCAAATTCCAGTTGAATCCATTACATTCACTTACGTGCAAATATTCTTGGCCACCAATTTCACAAACTGCCGCTTTAATCCACTAGGCTATTGTCCCATAGGACAATTCTCTGGAGAAATTGGAGCCTTAATGTTAACCTGCTGCTGTTTGTCATGGTTGACTGCACCAACTGAAGCTTTTCTCTTTTCTTACAGCTGCTCCAGTTGAAGACTTGCTGTCATTTGTCTTTCTTTAACAACTCCCATATTCTATTTATTTCTATGCTAGGCCTACTAAGGAGGTCCTCATAGCCTAGCATATGTGCTCATTCTTTCAGATAGCTAACTCTTCCTTGTTCAATATTTTCAATTCATTCCACAGAGGATAATGATTACCATTTTCCCTCCATACATAATCAGCCATGTTTGATTTCATTGTCTCACCACTCACTATGGCTTTTCAATGTTCTCCAGCCTTATTTTTAGCGGGTGGTTTGTTTCACCTTTATATTCTTTACCACAACTTCAAGGAATAAAATCCACACAGTTTTTGGTGATGTTCTCTCCCTTATCAGTTAGTATTAAACTCTTCTGAGACTCTCCTTATAAATATTTTATGGCTTTAAATTAATATTTTTAAACTGGACTTCTTTCCATCAGACTCCAATTCAAATAACCACTCTCCTATATTTTTCTCTTCCTTCACTCAGAATTATCAAGTCTCTCAATATCTCAAGTCACTAACTTCTTCCCACAACCCAGTAGGATTCAATCAGGGTCATTGCCCTGTTATACATATAAAAGATTTTCATTTGGATTAAATTGAAATTGAATCAGGAAGCACATACAATTTTTGTACAAATGATATTGAAATTAGTTCAAACAAGGAAACTCATGTGCCAACTTAAGTATGTCTGTCTGAAATGTATGCAGTCATTTTGAACATTATAAAAACCAGTTGTGCAGCCTTGATGCAACTAATCAAAGGAAACCTTACTGCATGTATGAAAACTCTCTCATATGGTTACTCAATCGGTACTGAGATGCTATTAGGTGAGATTATGTAGAGTGTGTAGCATGTGATTCATGTCAGAAAATACAAGAAAGCTGAAGTGAATTTAATGTTCATCAGGAACCTTAACCCAAGAAGAGTTGACCTGTGGTGACCCCAATTGGGTTCACTATTTTTCTTTTTTAATCATTTCACTCCAAGCAAGGAAATAAAACCACTAGGACACAAGTGTTAGAGAATATAAGAAATATATACCATCAAGGAGAGGAGATTAAAAGAAGAAAAATTTAGATAGAATATAACGATTGACATTGCATTTAAATTTTTGAAGATCAAAGTTGACTGAGAAGCAAGAAGCTGGAAGAGAGTTCCACAAGCAAGAAGTGTGACAGAAGAAACTTAACATATTTACATCTAGCCATTTCAAATGTAAAATGAAACCTAGCTGCCAAATCTAGATATTCATTAAGTCCAGGTAACATAGCAGAAAGTTCAGAAAAATTACTATTAACATATTTATAGAAGAGGCACAAGAAAGCTACATTATGGTAGTGAGAAAGGGACTGAAGTTGAGATTCTGAAAGGTACTGAAGTCGAAACTCCAATAATATTGAAGATTCTTCTTTGGATTTTATCAAGAATCTCTTAATGGAAAATTTAGGCTTCTTATTCTAAAATTTAGTATTCTTATCAGATGTTAAGAAGATTAAGTGTGAGCATTATATTCACTATTACCAAGCAAATAGAGTCTTTATGCAGGGTTTTTGACAAAACATCACCTATTGTTCAGATGTGAGTACCTGTGACTTCTGAGCCCCCTGCTCTCAAGATAAAATTGCTGTTGCAACATCACGAATGAAATTAAGAACATAAGGCAGATGATAACCTTGAAAGTAGAATTTGTAGACCATTTGGAAAAGTGAAAGGGATGTCAAGATAAGTTTTTGAAATCCCTGGGGGTGTACTCTGATGTGAACTAAGGCTCTACTATCCTAGGAAGGAAATTTTTTTTTTTTATTAATATTAAATAGCTGGATACTTTGCATGGTTCCTTAAAAGGTTGCTTTTTGATGCTGGTAAGAACTGGGTTATAGTAACAATAAAAGGGTTAATTTTATATCTAGTAAACAGCTAGCAATAATGGCATTTTACCTTCTGAAAACTTGTGGTATTTTTAATGTCTTTTACAAAACTGAAAACTAGACATTGCCTGTATTCTGACCCTTGACTTCACAAAAAAAAAAAAAAAAAGGGTGGGAGTCACTCTGATCTTAAATATTTATAATTAAAAAGACCAAGAAACATTTTTACTCAGTGGTTAAAATATAATTAACACTATACAATACTGAATTTCATTCTTCAATATATTTCACTTTGTTCATAAAAATTCTTCTGGGATGGGATTGAAACAGCAGTATTAGGGATTCCTTACTGGAAGTTAAATTCTTGATTTTTTTTTTTTTCATACTTTTGAGACAAAATCGAATTAACCAAAGATTTTTTATGAAATTTTCACTTAGGAAACACCAGATAACCTTCCTGGTATGCTATACTTACTGCTGTAAAGTGGATTCGAGTGAAAGCGGTCAGACATGCTCTGGTAAAAGTCCTGGACCATTTCAGAGAGTTCTTCAATTGAATATTCTGTAAGAGTCTGGACCCTCTCATTGAAGCTGCGGACCTTCTTGGAAACATCCAGGGCTACAGGCTTCTTTATTGTCTTGAGGAATTCAGTAAATTCCCCGCCAACCTGCTGACTCTCAAGACTGGCACGTCTGGCCTCTTTCTTTGGAGCAGTAAGCTGGTCTTGTGAAGATTCTGAGTAAAACATGATTTACATGATTTTTAAAATGTATGAATTTCATTCAAATACCAAGTTGGTAAGAAAGAAAAAAAATGACAAAAAAAAGAAAAAAAAGAAAAAGAAAGGTAGTTAGATAAGAAAAAGAATAAGAACAGAAAGAGCAAATACATGAGAAATGGACAAAACATGTAAAGGAAAAAAAAAAAGGAGAAAAAAAAAAAAAGGAGAAAAGAAAAAAAAAGGAGAAAAGAAAAAAAAAGAGAAAAAAGAGAAAAAAAAAAAAAGAGAAAAAAGAAAAGAAAAAAAAGAAAGAAAAAAAAAAAAAAAGAAAAAAAAAAAGGAGAAAAAAAAAAAAGGGAAAAAGGAGAAAAAAAAAAGGAAAAAAAAAGGAGAAAAAAGGAGAGGGGGGGAAAAAAGGAGAAAAAAAGAAAAAAAAGGAGAAAGGAAAAAAAAGGAGAAAAAAAAGGAGAAAGGGAAAAAAAGGAGAAAAAAAGGAGAAAGGGGAAAAAAAGGAGAAAAAAAGGAGAAAGGGGAAAAAAAGGAGAAAAAAAGGAGAAAGGGGAAAAAAAGGAGAAAAAAAGGAGAAAGGGGAAAAAAAGGAGAAAAAAAGGAGAAAGGGGAAAAAAGGAAAAAAAAGGGAAAGGGGAAAAAAGGAGAAAAAAGGAGAAAGGAAAAAAAAAGGAAAAAAGGAGAAAGGGGGAAAAAAGGAGAAAAAAGGAGAAAGGGGAAAAAAGGAAAAAAGGAGAAAGGGGAAAAAAGGAGAAAAAAAGGAGAGGGGAAAAAAGGAGAAAAAGGAGAAAGGGGAAAAAGGAGAAAAAAAGGAGAAAGGGGAAAAAGGAAAAAAAAAGGAAAAAAAAAAGGAAAAAAAGGAAAAAAAAAAAAAAAAGAAAGGGAAAAAAGAAAAAAAGGAAAAAAAGAAAAAATATGAAAAAAAGAAAAAAGGGGAAAATAAGAAAAAAGGAGAAAGGGGAAAAAAGAAAGGAAAAAAAGAAAAAGGAAAAAAAGAAAAAAAAAAAAATATAAATATAAAAAATAAAAATAAGAAAAATATGAAAATAAGAAAAATATGAAAATAAGAAAAATATGAAAATAAGAAAAATATGAAAAAATAAAAAAAATATTATTCCCACCTTTCTGTGATGGTCGCTTGAAGATCGACTTTACAGTGTGACTTCGTTTGTTCGTTTGTTGTGTCTTTTTCTCTTCAAATTTAGAGAAAGAAGGTGGGGAATCTCCAAGTACTCCAGCCAATCTGAAATGATTGAAAAAGTTGGGCATGTAAGAATAAGGTGAATGCTCCAACATTCAATGACAATAATTTTGTCTTTGTAAAATATAGTCTACAACTTCTTGCAAATATTATCGAATCAGTACAACAATGCTCACTCAGCATATTTTTACTTTGCAGTAAGTAAACAAATCACATATGATACCAAACAATGTTTCTGTCTATATTTCTGACATGAGGTATTGTGATTAGTTACATTATTCAGACTGTTGTCCTCATCTTTGTCGCCATATTTATAAACTGAGATAGAAGGTTACAAGTGGATAAAAACACTCAGAAAATAGCCTTGATCTGCCTACGTGAAGGGATATCAGAAAAACTACAAAGATCTGTGGTCCATATAACATCAGGACGATCTTCAAAAATTTTAATATTTTATTAATGAGTTAAGCTCAAATATTTAACAATGCAAATGGAGAATTTCTACGAGTATTTCAAAGTTGTGGAACTTCAAAGAGCTTATTCAATCATTAGCTGAAGAATTAAGATTCATCAGAAAATTAAAATTAGAAAATGGGGAACTTTCATGCCTATTGCTAGTTGCAGTTACTTTATTTCTTTAGGTATTTGTGCCAGTGGTTATTACTGGGGATCAGTTGATAGAATATCTCCAAAAACTATTCTTGTTAACTCAAACACTTTAATAGTCAATAGAGTTTTAATTCTCCCTCAATACTGTTTTAGTAACTTTTCTGTGTCTTTTCTATAGATACTTTCATGACAGTTGTTCTTACCTGCAGAAAAAGGATTTACCCCACTCCCAAGGACATTCATAGTTACCATATGAGGGGATGACAAGCCAGCTTTATCAACAGTGCAAAAGTGGGCAGCTGAATTTAGAAGGGAGATTCTTGAAGACAATCAAGCTGCCACCACCGAGCAAAACATTGATCATGTTCACTACATGTTGATGGATGACAGGTGATTGACTATAAATCAAATACCCAATGCTATTACCATATCCAATGAGAGTTGAGAATATTTTGAATAATGAACTTGGCATGACAAAGGTTTCCATATCTTCTAAGACCTGGTCAAAAGCATACAAGATTGTTTGAAGCAGACATGATTTCCTAATCCAAGATGAGTGCTGGGTTCATCACTTTGAGCCATGAACAAAGAGATAATCTATGCAATGGAAACACCCCTCATCAGCCACAGATGTTTAATGTGCAGTGGAAAGTGATGGTTTCAGTCAATGAACACAATGCCTTTTGCATCCCAAAAAAATATATTCAAAAGGTCACACCATCAATGAAGAGTACTATGCCAATTTGCTCAAGCACTTATGAAATGCTATCAAGACCAAATGTGCAGGAAAACTGACAAAAAGACTTGTTTCATCGGGTCAATGTTCCAGCACACAAATCCTTGGTTTCAATGGTTGCTATGCATGACTGTGGCTTTGAACTGGTTGATCACCATCCCTATTCTCTGAATTTGGTGACATGTGACTAGCATTTGTTCCCCAACATAAAAAAAAAAAACTTGACTGGAAAACAATATTGCAGTGAAGATGTCATATCTGCTGTTGATGACCTTTTTTGACCAACAGGTTGAAAGCTTCTTCATCAATGGGATCCAAGCACTGCAACACCAATTAAAGAAATGTGCAGACCACATATTGAAAAATAAACCTCATTTGGTCACATTCCATGCTTGTATCTTGGTCAGCCTATGAACTTTTCAGCTGACCCTCACATAGAGAGACACACACACATCTCTATCTTTCACATATATTGGATACATGGGCTGTCTAAGGAATTTAAAACCCAGCCACCTCTAAATTAAAATAGATTTTCCTCAACATTAACAACTCATAATATCAATATTGTCTGTGCTTATAAATTAAGTAAATTTCTTTGAAAGTTTCTTCCTATCATTGCTTGACAATGGAATGAAATGATGGATTTTAAGTTTAATTTTTATAATTAAATTTATAATTTTACTTTCAGTTTTGAAACATGGAAATTCTGTGTTGCGATGGAATCATATTTTTGAAAAGAAAATAATTATATTTTGCTCTACTCTTTGTATTGAGCACTGTTTTTTTTTTTAAATAAAAATAACTGTTAAAAACACCAGATTATATATATATATATATATATATATATATATATATATGTCTGACTGATTAGATTACAAACATTATGTGTCTGCTTATTTTTATCATAATCCTTTCATATTCACAAATATTTTTCTGTATATTACAACTAAATAAGGCAAAGAAATGTACTGGAACTGCTACAGTGCATTTCTTGTTTTATTCAATTGTAATACACAGAAAATTATTTGTGAATATCAAAAGATTATGATAAAAATAAGCAGACATAATGTTTGTAATTTATTCAATCAGACATACCTAAAAGAGAATTTGCTGGCTAAATACTCAATTTACATATACATATATATATATATATATATATATATATATATATATATATATATATATATCCACTATCAAGGATATTTTTTTCTTTTTTTAACTGAATGTGTACATTTTTATATGTTTTTTATTTTACAAACATGGTCAATATATTGTGACCATGTTCATAGCTGATGTTATTGAATAATGGCTTTTTCCTTTTTATTATTAGTGCTTCCATTATGCTTAGTCTCTTTTTTTTTTTTTTTTTTTTTTTTTTACATTTACCAGCTATCAAAATTCCTCAACAACATTATGACCCCATATCTACCCATCAATTATCTATTACAACACGAGTAAGACAGAATATATAACTACCCCTGAACCATCTAAGTTGAACTCACTCAATAATACATCCATCAAAAGAGTTGGAGACTTCAAATATCTTGGATCTCACATAATAGATTCTCAAAAAGACTTCAACATCTGCAGAGCTCTTGCATGAGTGGCATGTAACAAATTTCACAAGATTTGGCGCTCAAACCTTCCATCCTCCTTAAAAGTCCAAACTTTTCGAATATTGATTGAACCAATCCTGAAACACCACTGCCACCAAAGCGCCAGACCCCGAAAACGCGATGACCGGACATGAGCTCCATATCTGCTTTGACCGTTGTGAGCCACGTCTTAAGTTGACCACCTCGGCACTTCCTCCAACCAGTGGGTGCATTTGGCGCCACCAGTTTACAGATGAACTCATTACCAGGCTGCAGATTTGGTGTGTTCATTGGAGTTTCATGGGAATTTGGAATTCTATGGTATACCCCCCCGAATTGTTGAGTCAATTAGAGCTTTGTAGAGAAACACCACTGCCACCATTGTATTGCCTGATGCCAATACTGATTCCTTTGAAGTTAAAGCAGGAGTTCTACAAGGTGACACACTTGCTCCTTTTCTGTTTATAGTTGTTCTGGACTATGTTCTGCACATTTCCCTTGACAACATGAAGGAAAAGGGCTCCTTTTGAAACTTTGCAGAGTAGTCAGTACCCTCCACAATACCTGACTGACCTTGATTTTGCTGATGATCTTGTATTAATTTCTCAATGTATCAAGGATGCAGAATCCTTGCAGCAATCACTCGAAGAAGCAGCAAACCAGGTAGGGTCTCTATTACAACAAGAGTAAGACAGAATATACCACAATCTCACCTAAACAATCCGAGTTGAAGTCACTCAATAATACATCCATCAAAAGAGTTGAAGACTTCAAATATCTTGGATCTCACATAATAGATTCTTAAAAAAGACTTCAACATCTGCAAAGCTCTTGCATGAGTGGCATGTAACAAATTTCACAAGATTTGGCGCTCAAACCTTCCATCCTCCTTAAAAGTCCAAACCTTTTTTTGAATATTGATTGAACCAATCCTACTGTATGGAACATATACAATTCTTAGACAAATTCAGAACATCAGTTGGAGATCCCAAGCAATGCTTAACACAATTTACAGAGAACTGAAACCAATCTCTAATCTCAAACAAAAATGATTACAGTTTGCTGGCCACTGCCACTGAGTGGACAGGGAAATCATCTCATCCTTACTTCTATGGCATCTTTATGAGTGCCTTCTCCCAAAAATTGACTTTCCTTATACATCATAGCTCAGGACTCAGGGTTGGACATTGGGGATCTAGGAATAACAATGCAGGACCGAACAGTGTGGAAAGGGATTGTCAATGGAGTTCCAACCAACCATAGGGAGGTTGAAGGATGATGATTATAGCATCACATCCACTCCTGAATTTCTCCAAATCCTTAAAACCACACAACCAAACCAAGGCATTTTAGCATCACTTAATGTAAAACTTATTTACAAATATCTCTGTCAATGAAACCATCAATATAATCTGCAATTCTGTGTATAAACCTAACTCAATTCCACCACTATCCATCAGATCTAATATTCTCAGAAAATTACTACATGCATGCACAACTAAAGTCCCCTTCTATGGCCATAATGGCAACATCTTCAAACTAATGGCATTAGTATGGAAATTTGCTCAGACCTTGCTTCTCTAACTGCTACATGTCTCATATAAAAAATAAGGTATTTAAAAATGTTAACTTATGTGCCATACATGATACACACTTAGGCGGTCATGTATATTTTGATACATGACTGACGAGGCAGATTTTTTTCCCCCACAGTAGGTTGACATTTCTTTCTACGAGACCAGTTGCCATCCAAGGATTTAGAACCCAATCGGTCCTGCTATTTACCCACAGCTGGGGAGAGAAGAAGAGGATTCATACCTTTCCCAAGAGTATTAGCATGTAAGTAAATGAAATGGATTTAACTGGAATTCGAACACAGCTCTCCGATTCCTCAATCGAAGCTGCTAACCATTACTCCATCATGCTTCAATTTAAAAATCTTACTAAACCTAAAATATATGTAGATATTTTTATTTTAGCTGAAGATAAAAAAGAAATTGAAAATCTCAAGACAACATTTGAAGAAAACCCTGTCAAGTTTTACCTATTAAGTTTTTACCATTCTTAGATATTCTTGAAGAATCTAGTAATAACATATTCACTACTTCATTATATAAAAAAATTCACAAGTAGAAACTCTTACCACCTTAATTTCATGAGTGAATGTCCTCTCATATATAATAATGTAATGTAGTATAATAAAAAATTTCCTCAAACGAGCACACAAGAATTCGTCCTTTCATCCACTTTTGTTTAAAGAATTCAACAACAGGAAACAGACACTAGTTATTAACAGTTTTCTGAAGTACCTCATAGATCACCAAATTAGACTATTTTTTCTAAGGGAATCAATAGCAACACTGAATATACAGATAAAAATAATAACATTAACATTTTCTATAAAAATCAAATGCATGTTATCTATAAGCAAGATGGATTTTCCCTCAGAAACAAAGAAATACACAACCCGAGTCAATAAGGAACAAGAAAATTATCTACTATAAAAATTTAAGACAGCTAATCTTATAGCCAAAAACTCATCTGCAAGATCCAAATTACAGAGAACCTATATCATTTATGAATTCACATGTCCTACATTCCTCATCAAACGACATTCATGAATATCCACTATGTGTCTATTAAGAAGACTCATGTTACACCTCTGTGACCAGAGTTCAATTAGGATTTATTTAAACATACATGGAAACTGACCAAACTCCATCCACAACATGCTTGTAGAAAATGCAAATAGCCTCATCCACATGTAAAAAAAAAGACTAAAAATAATGGAAGCACTAATAATTAAAAAGAAAAAGCAAACACTCAATAACATTAACTATGAACACAGCCACAATGTGCTGACCTTGTTTGGAAAATAAAAAAATATTCTCATCACTCTAGAAACATAAAAATCTACACATTCAGTTAAAAACATGCTTAATAGAATAGCTGAAAGAACTTGGATACCTAGAACATTTGGACACATCATTTTACATATAATTTCATTATTACTGTAAATTTCTCAAATATTATTAATATATATATATATATATATATATATAAAAAGTATATAATTGGTATACACGGAATGAATTCCAATAACCAACAATTACTATTCTTAAAAGAGTGCTCAATACAAAGTAGAGCAGATATAATTATTTTATAAAAAATTTATAACATAAGTATGTTATAAAATCACTACAAAAATAGCTATTTTGTTTCAACACACTCTGTGTCTTATCAAGTGATGGTGTTGAAAAGAAAATAAATGGTTTTAAAAGTTTCAGATTAATTAACAATCCTACACTAGGGGGAGCATTGTTACAAAAGCTAGAATAACCAATCAAAAACGAAGTACAGAAAGATTCAAAAGCTTGACAACAAAATCCTGCTATTATAGCTATTTAGATCTTTAAATACGTGTAATATTAAAAAATAATTTTACTAACTAATAATTATAAATTTATATGTTAAAATTTAATATTAAAATTAAAAACTGGCAATTTTAAAATCCAAATTTAATCACTATTAAGTTTAAAAATACAAATTATTGAGAAAAAAAAAAAAATATATATGTTTATTCAATTATATTTCTTCATTGAAATTACGTCTGACAAGACAAAAAGCTACAATTCGTCCGGTCATCTGATAATACATATATATTTTTTTCTTTTCCGTTTTTTATTTTAAAGTTTGTGAATATGGTCTTAAACTTATGACACAAACAAAAACACAATCAGATTATAATACATACGCATCCAGACATAATTAGATACATACACACACACACACACAAATATATACACACACACTTAAAAAAAAAAAAAAAAAAAAAAAGGAATGGGGGAATACATGAACAACTCCACAGCCCTTACGAAAAAAGGAGACGTGGAAACTAACACTTATTATTTATTTTCTTTTCAACACCATCACTTGATAAGACACAGAGTGTGTTGAAACAAAATGGCTATTTTTGTAGTGATTTTATAACATACTTATGTTATAAATTTTTTATAAAAAATAATTATATATATATATATATATATATATGAAGAAATATAGATTTAAGGTGTGCTATATATATATATATATGAAGAAATATAGATTTAGGTGTATATTTATATATATATATATATGAAGAAATATAGATTTAAGGTGTGCTATATATATATATATATGAAGAAATATAGATTTAAGGTGTAATATATATATATATATATATATATATATATATATATATATATATATATAAACTTATCAATTATTTGTTTATTTTTAAATACTTAAATGAATAAATGCTGCCTAAATATACATTACATAGTCATACAAAAAAAAAAAAAAACAATGTATATTTATATGTTATTTTGTATGCAATGATTTTCACAGCTCACTACATTGATCCTAGAGTGAATACACAGATATGCCTATTTTAAATAAAAATGCTGGAAATGCCATTATCAGAATAAAAACTAGTAACAAATTTAAAATGATTTTTTTATGGAAAATATTCAAATTATCACCACTCGAGCATGCTGGCCTTGTTCAAATTATTGATCATGCTAGATAACACACTTTCCTAGAAACTGTAAGCAATAGGGAAATTGAGCAAGCAATAGGGATTGACTAGCCACCCTAGCAGATGGGTACCCTCAAATACGAGTGGCCAGCTATGCATACACATATATATATTTTTGTACTGTGAAGCTACAAGGTACAGCAAAACTCATCTAAAGTTACTATAATCAGGCTGTACTGCCTCATCCACATGTAAAAAAAAAGACTGAAAATAATGGCAGCACTAATTATAAAAAAGAAAATGCCAACACTCAATAACACCAACTACAAACACAGCCACAATGTGCCAACCATGTTTCAGTTATAAAAAAAAAAAAAAAAAAAAAACATGCTTGATAATGGCTAATAGTTGAAAGCCCTTGGATACATACAACATTCAAACACTTCATTTTATATATATTTATATTTCATTATTGTAAATATCTTAACTACTATATAGTTCACATACAAACTTAAAAATTTTTTTAAATATTTAAATGAATAAAGACTGCAAATACTAAATATTTCATATTATACAAACTTTAAATATTATTTTTAAAATACGTAAATGAATAAATACTGGCTAAATATATATTATATACAGTCATGCAAAAAAGAAGCCAATGTATATTCATATGTTATGGACAAATAATAGTCTCAATAACCATACACACACACATAAATAATTTAATCGTACTGTAAAGTTACTAAATAAAGCAAAACTCACCCAAAGTTACTATAATCAGGCCATACTGCCTGGATAGCAATTTCAAAATCCATTCCACAATGAAGATTTAACGTAGCAAGTTTTTATCTTTCCAACACAAAACACATGCTAAGGGCCTGAATATTTTCCTGACAAAGTAAAGCCTTAGGAAGAAGGTAATTCAACAAAATTCAACAAATTATTTCCATGAAACAAACATGCTTTGTTTTCAGTCGATCTTGTTAATATTAGGGGTGGGGAACCCTCTCTTGGTAATCTGCATATAAGAATGAAACATGTGACACCTTTTGTAAAGAGAAAATGGATTGTATAATAGTCCGGAGGTGAGCAGATGTTACCAGCCAAATGTTGATTACTTGCTTTTAGAAAAATAAGCTGTGCAAGCCAGTCATACATTTTATATATATATATATATATATATATATATATATATATATAAAATGAAAAATTCAGTTAACTAAAAATATAACTGTAAAATGTCAATATGACTAAAGATAAAAAAAAAACTTTTTAGTCAACTTGCTTCGTCCTTTGATAGACTTTATCAAGGCAAATGTAAGGATTTTATTTTGCAACAAGTATTTATAGTGATTTTCCAAGCATAGCTTAGATGTGGCACAACGCCGAAAGAATGGGGTACCCAGATGTGGATCGAACTCACTACTCAGTCGTAATCGAGACAAGCTTGTTAATCATTACACCACCTCAGAGTACAAGTATTTATATGCAGAAGTAAAAATGCCGTTAGTTTTACAGAATTTTTAAGAATGTTCATAAGTATACTTTAGGCTAACAAATTCAAAGTAAATTATGGAAAATGCTAAGTGACATAATTTAATAATATAATTTATATAAATTTTTTACACGTCAAAGACAATATTGGGGGGTGGGGGAATGTATGACAAAATAGAAAAATTTTTGTGCAACACATTTTATCCTTTTAGAACTTCAGGCTAAATTTGTTATGTTGGTGCAACCACACATATGGACAAACAAGGAATGGAGGGAATTTAAAAAAAAAAAAAAAAAAAAAATGTTTTTTCTTTTAATAATCTAACCAATTTCATTTAGATTCTTTTTTGTTTCCATCACTTTTGTTATTAGATATCCCACACTGTGATAATCGATGTGCCAAGAATGATGAAATGTTATAAGAGCCGGGGTGCAAATTTACTGTGGGTGACCTTGCAATCAAGGCACTCTCGAAACATTTTCGTCTATTATCACAGTGTGTGGGATATCTAGTAACAAAAGAGATGGAAGCAAAAAGAATCTAAATGAAATTGGCAAGATTATATTAAAAAAAAATTTTAATTTAAAATTCTCAGCATCCTTTGTATGGGCACATGTGTAGTTGCACAGACATAAATTTAGTCCAATCACACAAAAAATTTTTCCACTTTGTCATACATTTTTCTTCCCATATATCTCAAAAATATATTGTGCAGCCTTGATGCAATGTGGAATATTTCATCAATATCTTTTTGAAGCATTGTTTACTTTCTATTTGGTAGATTCCTGCTTCTGATGTAAAATTAGCTATGGTTTTACATTGATTAAATTTTTAAACTGTTTTTGATGTGCTTCTGATAATTTTTATATTGATATTAGCTAAATTTTTTTTAAGGTCATTAGTTTTTTAGTTTGTAGGCAATGTAACAAGCCTAGTTTTTGTGTCGTACCTTTTTTCGGTTTTGTGAATTTTGTATGCTTTTCTTTTGGCATTGTATATGAGTGACTGATTTTTTTTTTTTTTTTGTTGTTGTTGTTTTTTTTTTACAGCTCATCAACTGTTTGCAGGTTATTTAAAAGTCAGAAAATATTTCTAGATTGTAAGAGATTTTTTGGTGATATGATTTACTGATACAAGTCCTATTAATTAACTCATAGCTGGAGGGAGAAGAGATGGATTCATACCTTTCCCAAGAATATTTGCATGTAAGTGAATATAACAAACCCAAGTGAAATTGGAACTTGGTTCTCCAATTTCAAATTCTGAGCTGTTATCCATTACATCTGAGCTTACAACACCTAGCTTTGCCAAGTTGTCACACATCTAGGTACTAACCAGGCTCAACAATGGTGATTGTATGAGAACTGGTGTTTCAATGTGATATGGTCATAAGTCTTGAATTGTATATGAAAAAAACTAGTGTAGTGGAGAATTTAAAAAATACTTTCAGTGCATTTTTCTTCATCATGTAGATAACTGGAGTTGTAAATTCAAAGGCTCTTAAGTAAAAACCTATAATAATTTCATTGTAATGCAAGTAAAAATCTGAGATTGTTTTTATTTCGTGACAGAGTAGTCGATTAATTTTAAACTGGTATTAGTTCAAATTAACAAAATATCAAGAAAAAATAGTGTTATTTTTTGTTTCTTGTCTAAATTTCTGAGTAATTATTTACACTATTTATATTCAGACTATAATCCTTATCTGTTGTTTTTATCACAATGTTTCGGCCATTGTGCCCTCTGACCTTCATCAGGTGTATATTGATCTGGGTAACCTACAGGGAATTCCAAACTAAACCCTTTATTTTATTTAATCTATGTGGGTAAGCTGCTACTGCCTCAGTTATTGTCTAGTCCTTAGTTTATTTAGTACTGCTCAGTTATTGTTCACCTGCTTCCACTGAGTGCAAGTACACACCGCCTGACCCAGGGATTGAACTGACAAGCACTGTCACCAAATTTACAAACCAACACATGTAAAACAAAGTTTTAAGCCTAACCTTCACTGCTGATTAGGTTGCCACTGTTAGAGCTGCTACTGCTACTGGTTCTAGTGTTTTGAACGATGCTGCTGCCCATGTTTTGATTACTGCTGCTGTAATTGAAGACTTGCTGTCATTTGTGGTTTTTTTTTATTAGCAACTACCATATTGTATTTATTTCTATGCTAGGCCTACTATGGAAGTCCTCATACATAGCCTAGCACATGCACTGATTCTTTCAGATACCTAACTATAGTCAGTTGGAGGGGCTCAGCATGCCACCAACTGAGCAGATTCCTAATGGATATAGTCAACTCGCTAATAGGGAAGTTCTCATCCTATGTTAGAAACTCAAAACACTTAGTTAAACTGATTCAAGAAACCTCCATACATAACAATCAGATAGTAAGCTTGGATGTGGTAAGCCTGTTCACCAGAGTTCCTACAGATGAGGCTCTGACAGTAGTTCAAAACTGTTTGAATCAGACCCCTCCCTGAGAGAACATGCTAACATTCCTGTAGATAATGTGATGAAAATGTTGACATTCTGTGTACAGATGACATTCTTCCAACTAGAGCCTGACATATACCAAGAGGAAGAAGGCTTGGTTATGAGTTCACCATTGTCACCAATGATGGCAAACATATAAATGGAATACTTCATGGAAAATCAATAGTATGGCTGAGATACGTGTATGATAACTTCATACTCTGGCCACACCAGGAAGCTGTACAAATACTGCTGGTTCAACTCAATAAGATCTTCAATCTAATTCAGAATGGAAGAAGAAAATAACCAGCTCACCTTCCTGGATGTACTAATAACTCAGAGAGAATAGGTCCAAAACATCTGTATATCACAAGTCAACCTTCACTGGACAATATCTCAACTTCAATTCCCACCATCCATATGGCATGAAGAAAGGGATCTTTCAATGCTAACACTGGATGAAAATCATAAGTAGTGACCCAGACACATACCAACAAGTAATGATCAGCATCAAACATATCCTACAGAATAAAAACTACCTGGCAACGGATGGGAAATAGAAGAGACAATGAGGAGGACCAGAAGATTGCCATGGTTTATCTATCTTATGTCAAGAGCTTATCAGAAAAGATTCAGAAGATCTGTGGTCCATACAACATCAGGACAATACTCAGAAGCAGTTCAACTCTATGGCAAAATCTCTGCCATGTAAAACCTAACACATGGAGAATATAACTAAGAATTGCATGTACTTGATTTCTTGCAGTTGTGACAGAGAATATAAAGTCAAAACAAACCACCCCCTGAGGCTGGAGGAACATTGAAAAGCTATAGTGAGAGGTAAGACAATAAAATTGGGCATGGTTGATCATGTATGGAAGGAAAGGGGTGGTCATCAGCCCATGAGATGAAATGAAAGTACTGGATAGAGAAGAACTCTGGACAGTTATGATGTCTGAAAGAATCAGCACATATACTAAGCTATGAGGACCTCCTCAGTGGGCCTAGCATAGAAATAAATACAATATAGGAGCTGCTAATAAAGAAAGACAAATGACAGCAAGTCTTCAACTGCAGCATCAACAGTAATCAAAATATGGGTAGCAGCAGTAGTAGTAGCCAAAAGATGACAGCCAGTGGCAGCCTAAATCAGCAGTGAAGGTTAGGCTTAAAGCTCTAAGTGTTCTCCATGGGACAATGGCCTAGTGGGTAAAAATGTTGGTGTGTGAATTTGGTGATATAGTGGTTGGGCAGTGTGTACAGTGGAAACAGGTGAGCAATATATATTTATATATATATATATATATATATATATATATATATATATATATATATATATATATATTAAATAAAGCCAGAATAAATAGTTTGGAATTTCCTGTAGGTTACACAGATCGATATACACCTGTAGAAAGCCAAAGAGCACAATGGACGAAACATTATGATAAAAACAACAAAGATGAGAACAATAGTCCTAATATGAATGTAAATAATGTTATTCGTTTCTTTTTCATGTGTGAATTCATTTATAAGTTCAACTTTAATTACTTTATTCAGGAGAGCTTATAATTTAGTTTTATGTAGATACAGTCCGACATCTTTGTTCCAGCAACTCACATTGTCCGGTATGTTTTTTTTTTTCTTTCTTAAAATCAGCCATCATAAGTTTGTTGAGCAGCACCACACATTGTTTACAACTTTCCAGCAGCAGAGTTTTTTGGTAATATAGTCTTGCTTATTTCTTATTCCGATAGTATGTATTATTTTTTGGTTTTAGAATTGTTTTTTAGTTTTTGTACTGCATGAAACAGGAAAAATTAAAAAAAACTGTTCAATATTCACAATGTTTCAGCCATTGTATGCTCCAGCCTTCTTCAGGTGATATATGTTGTAATTTCAAACCGAACCCTTTATTCCATTCACTTTTCTGGATATCTCAGTATTAGTTATTTTCCAAAGTTTTTGTTCACCTCTATTGAAGTGTTTGGGTCAAGTCACTGCTTTTATCCACTGGGCCATGTGTCTTTAGGGACAGTGAATAATTTCGGGGACTTATAAACAATGTCTCAGCAACCAATTTTTAACCAGAGTTCATATTATAATTTGTTGTTTTTCCTGTAGCAAGCTGTATTACTGGTTCCCATATTGCATTCATGTTTATGTTTGGCCAGCTTAGGAGACTTTTGAGGGATAGCATATGCACCAATTCCTTAAGTTTTCATATTTTTCATGATGTTCTCTGTTTATTATTTCATCCTCATCTCACAGAGAGCAGTGCTTTCCCCTTTTCCACCATATATGGTCAACCACATTGCAAATATGACAATAAATATAAGGACAATAGTCCAAACAGTGTAAATGGTGTAAAAGCTTAAAAACCTTGTTTGGAGGCATTAATGATGGTTTTATTTCCTGTACTGGATTAAACAAGTTTGGTTGTAATGATATTCCAAGCATAGCTTAGATGTGGCACAAGGCTGACAGGAGGGGGGCACCCAGTGAGGATCGAACTCACTACTCAGTCGTAATTGTTCTAGCCAGCCAAGCTTGCTAACCATTACACCACCTCGAGATGCCCAAACAAGTTGGGTTTTATATTAATAAAGGTGTCATCAAAAGAGCATTTCTGAGTAAGATATTTTTTAAAATTTTCTCAATTATATATAAGCCTCTCCAATACTCTAATTATTTTATATTCAATAAAAAGCTCATATTTCAAAATAGAAAAGTAGACATTCCTAACAAACACAACAAATGAAAATATACTCTACCTACCAACTATCACAACTACAGCTGAGAAGGATTTATCTAAGCTTAACATAAAATTTGTTCCAACTATATCTAAAACAATAACAGACTTAATACTAAACAAAACAAGCTAAAACATGAAGGAGGAATTTACTCTATTACTTGTATTAATTGCTACAAGGAATACATAGGAGAAACCTCAAAGAATTTAAATAAGATTATATGAGCAGGAGAGGGATCTTTTGCAAAACACACCCAATGTATTAGTCACTCACTGTAATGAGTGTGATCATAATTTTGATTTATAAAATACTACTCCAAAAGAGGAAGTAATTTATTAAGATGAAAAATCACAAGATCATGCACAGTAAATTTATGCCCAGGTTCTTACAACATTCTACCTTTCTTGGGAGATTTTTTTATTCTTATAATGTGGGATATTTAATAACAAATGAACAAAAAGAAAAATAAACTAAATGAAATTGGCTAGATTATATACCCAAAACAATATATATATATATATATATATATATATATATATATATATATATTAAAAGATTTTAAATTCAAAATTCTCAGTGCCCCACTGCCCTTCATGTGCATATATTGCACATCAACTTAAATATCACTTTGAGCCAATGAAATCCAAAAGAACAAAAACACAAAAAACCTTTTCCACTTTGTCATATTTTCTCCAATATATATATATATATATATATATATATATATATATATATATATATATATATATAAATAAATGCATAAAAGGTCAGGGTTGAATTGGATCAAGGAACAGTAGTATTAAAAAGTGCTCAATACACATGTGAAAATAAAAAAAAAAAAATAGAGAGAGCTTTTAACTTTAAAAATTAGATCAGTTGATTTTTGCCAAGGTAGCAAAATCAACTGATCTCGTAATTTTTAAAGTGTGTGTGTGTGTGTGTGTGTGTGTGAGATGGACTCTCCCATCATTTTCGACATACGAGTGTCTTTCAGTTCAGTTTTCATGTTTATGTTTCATATGAGAACAGTTTTGCACGGGATTTGCAAACAAATTCACACAAAGGGCATACTGAAGGGTTGACCATCATTTATGCTGATATACTAGCCAGAGATTTAGTGTTAATTCTCTCAGATGGTTGAGATTATTCTTTTCAAAGTTAGTTATACCTCAGTAACAGATATTTCTCCAGTTTGTCTGGTTTTCAACAAGTTTAAACTCCTCTATAGGGATGTTTGCAACATTTAAATTGTATTTAAGTTTATCCTTGAAACATAACCACAGATGGCCTATGCTACGCTTACCATGAAAAAGTTGGCTATACATGAGGATTTTCGGCATCTGATCATCACTCGTTCTGATGACATGACCAACCCACCTGAACGGTGATTGCATCAGAAAAGATTCAATGCCACCGACACTACATTTGATGAAAAGATAAAGGTTAGATTGGTCATTGATTGATGTGCATCTTGTATGGCATCCACAATCCTGACACCTAAAGAAGTGTGGTGAGAATGACTGCTCAATAGACACTGATTTTTGTTTTCAGTGAAATCCCATGAACATCCTATGGGCGATGCTTAAGCTTCCCAAAGGCATTGGTTGCCTTTGATATTCAGTTAACTATTTCATCATCCAAAGAGGCACTTGAATTGACTTTGCTTTCTAAGTACGAGAATGATTTCACATACTTCAGGTTGTTGTTGCCAACAGTAATAGGAATGATTGGAAAGATATGGGCAGGTGTTTTTTTGTTTTACACCCTTGACCTGCTTAGGTGTAAGCTTTAGTTAATGGACAACTTCAGTTTTCTTTATGCTTATAGTTAATCTGAATGCATTGCAAGTGGTGGAAAAATGATTGACAAGTGCTTGAGCTTCTTTGATTGAGGTGGCCACAATCACAGCATCATCAATAAACAAAGGATCATGAATAATGCTTGCTTGAGTCAGCCATTTTGATTTAAAACGTTGATGGTTAAAGAGACCGCCATTTGTGCGGAATTCAAATTTCACACCCATGTCAAGATCACTAAAAGCATGGTGCAGGGTGACCGAAAAGAAGAGAGTGAAAAGTACAGGAGCCATGACACAACCTTATTTTGTGCCATTTGTTACATCAAAGGTTTCTGAAAACTTCATGAGATAAAACAGATGCTTTCATTCCTTTGTGAAATGAGATGATGACACATATATATATATATATATATATATATATATATATATATATATATATATATATATATGGATTGCACATAAATATTAATATGAAAACATGAACAAAAATAAAAATAAACTAAATGAAATTGGCTAGACAAGATACCCAAAACACTAATAAAAAATTTTTAAATATTTTTTTTTTTTACATAAATTTAAAATTCTCACCATCCCCTCTCCTTCATGTACATGTGTAAACATTACATTAGTTCAATTAAAGACAAAATGCATTATGCAAAAGATTTTTTCCCTATATCAAATGAATAAAGGGTAACTGAATGACAAAATGGAAAAGTCCTATGTTACTCATTTCATTCTTTTGAAGGACTTCTTCAGACAATGTTTTTATTGATGGAATCATATGTGAGGGGAAGGAACAAAATACAAACACTGGTTACAATTCTACATCAAGAAACACTAAAGATACAGACATTTAATTTTATATTTAAATTTTTGGCATATGATGTGTCTAGATGCCCAACCTAGCTCAACTCATTCAGCTTGTTAAATCATTGTTTTTTAAATAACTCATATTATAATAGTAGTAGTTTTGTTAGAAAAGGGGATATGTTGTAAAATCCTATGAGTTTATATATGTATGATAAAAATAAAGCATTAAGATATGCTACATTTATCAGTAAAGGTGCTCAGTATCAGGGATATAGAGCATATGTAAATATAAAAGTGGACACTGAGGTCAACATCAAGCAGAGACAGTTTTCCAAGCATGAATGCAATCTTCATGTCTGAAGAGTGCATTCAAGCATGAAACAAACTGTCAGCAATGCTTCGTGTTGACATCAGTGTTCACTTTATACACACACATAAATAAAAATTATATATATATATCTCACACAAACATTGTCATGGAGCAATAGTTATGAAGCTAGTCTACTAAACCTTTATTACCAAGTAGTAAATTTGATCCTGACTCTTGTTCTAATATGGGCACATACACATATATATGTATATAGCAAAACAGTCTGTGGATGACTCATATATATATATATATATATATATATGTATGAAGAAATATACTTTTAAGGTATGCTATATTTATGGGATAAAGTGCTCAATATCAGAGAGCGTCTGTCTATATTTCTGAGATGAGGTATTATGTACAGTATTTACATTAGTCGGACTATTGTCTTCATCTTTGTCGCCATATTTGTCACAACGTTTTGGCCGTTGTACGCTCTGGCCTTCTTCAGGTGGTTGGAATTTCGAACTGAACCCTTTATTTGATCACTGGGGTAGACTATTTCTAGTTCACGTGCCATGTTTGATGGATGTCAGTTATCAGTTATCTCCTGCTAATTTTCCCTCTGAAAGTTCTCAAGGACACATGGCACAGTGGATAAAGGCGTTGGTTAGATCCAGTGACAGACCCAAAGAAGGTGAGTTCAATTCCAGGTTAAGGCAGTGGAGAACTTTTAGAGGGAAAATTAGCAGGAGATAACTGATAACTGACATCCATCAAACATGGCACGTGGAACTAGAACAGTCTACCCCAGCGATCGAAATTCCAACCACCTGAAGAAGGCAGAAACGTTGTGACAAATATGGCGACAAAGATGAGGACAATAGTCTGACTAATGTAAATACTATCAGAGAGCGTGTGTGAATATAAAAGTGAACATTGAAGTCAACACTTAGAGGCAACAGGCTGTTTCATGCTAGATGCAATCATCAGCGGCCTGTTGATTGCATCTTGCATGAAACAGCCTGTCGCCTCTAAGTGTTGATTTCAATGTCCACTTTTATATATAGATAGAGAGAGATAGACAGACAGAAATATTAGTGGTTAATATATGTCCAAGAGGATAAAATCCAGGTAGAGCTCTATGTAAAAGACCGAGCAAGAATATAATATAAAAGGCTCAAACACTAATACTCCATGGTTATAATTTATTGCATTGGAATCGCAATCACAATCCAATTCATCAGACCTACAAATTAATATACAAAAATGGAATGATTTACACAGTGTAAATCTGATTAAACAAAGAAGTATGTTTTCACAAAAGCTGAGACCATCATTGACCTCTTACTTTTAAAGCTATCATGTTTAAAATAGCCATATAATTATGATAAACATTTATAATGTGTTACCCACCAAATCACCAATAAGTGATGCCTAAAACTGTACTATTGTAATATTTAGATTTCTGTCTAGTGGATGACAATATTCTTTCACGCCAATTATGTTCACTTAAATCAACATTTGCTATTAACATATATCCAAAAATAATGTCTTCCTATTGTGAATATAGTTGTCAAGAGAAACAGGAAGTTGATGCAATACATTGTTGTTGTTGCTGTGTATTATATGTCTATACAAATTCAAGACCAACAATTCTTTATACTAGGAGTTGCTCAAAAGTTCTCTGCCCAACCAAGAAGCTTTACCCACACAAAAATTCTGATTTGAACATTTGGTCAAGAAAATTTGGTCAACAATCATGTGCATGTCTATATATCTCAAATCTTCTTGATTCTTCTTTTATTGTTCTTGGTTCTTAATCTTTTTCTTTCACACTCAGTATCCTCTTGTGTCTTTGTGGCTTTATTGCCTTGCTTGGGTGAAATGATATATATATATATATATGTGTGTGTGTGTGTTTTCATTTTCAACTACTTAACCTATTACTATATTTGATGGCATAAAAAACAGCCCATAACTCCTTTAAAAAATGTCTATAAAATATCTCATAGGACTTATATGGAAGGTTGAGGTATCTAGGAAACTAATGTTGACCCAGATGCCATAGAAGGCCAGAAGTTAATCCTAGCCTAACTCCATGCTACAAACATTAAATGTGAATGGCATTGGGTGGGTCTTATATCAAAGTTGTTATTCTCACAAGGGTTTTCAAAACCTATATATTGGAAATTTATGACATACGCAGTATCCATAAATTATCGTACAATTTTAAAATTAGAGAAAAAAATAAAAGATAACTACAGAGTTTCATGGAAAACATATGTAAACAAATCAAATCTTATTTAAACACATCAGAATACTTCCACATTGGCTCCATTAGTTGCACACAACACCAAGATGATGCTCAATTTCTAACTATGTATGTATCATCAGTGGTAGATAAGGCTTTGTATATTCTTTTGTTGAGATTATTGAAGTCTTTTGTATGATAGATTCATTATTTAATGTATTCTCATTAAAAGAAGTCTATAGAGGTTACACCTGGATAGCCAGTGAACTAGACCACCTCTTTCAACCCAACAGTTTGGAAAAGTTTGGGAAACTCACAAGCAACCAGTCTCCAATGAGGTGGTGCACGATCCTGTTGTAAAATAACTTGGTTTCAAGTGGTGCAACCATAGCACAACAAATTATTGTAAAAGACTAAGGTAACTTTAATGGATACAATAAATTGTGGAAATTGAACAGATCATTTATGGACACCCATTAAGTTAATAGAAAATTTCAAGAAAAGATGTTGGGTCTTCAAATTGTCATCTCAATAAAAAGAAAAACTTTATTTTTGAACCAATGGGAAAGCATCAAATGTCTGTATCTGCTCAGTTTTGTGTCCAAAATGTTAAAGAAATTTTTAAAGAACTAATGATCTATTTTTTTATCCAACATTTTCTTTAGTTCAAATATTATTATAGTGGATACTCATATTTGAAAGAGACACCACATTTTTATTTTTTAAGTCTATTGGCCTATGTATTCAAGATATATATCAGAAAGGCATAATTTCTCCATGTCTTTCAACCTTTGTACATATAATAATATGCATTATGATATCCTGGCATGAACTGTTAAGACATTTGAAAATGTTAATGGTAATATTAGCTATTTCCTTATGATGAAATATATGGCATTTATTGACAGAGCAGCCTGTACTGTTTTCAGTTGAAATTTATAAAATATTTCTCTTAATATTTTTCAGGAAAACAGATTTCTCAAGTCCAGTAGCTGCCATTGCTCTTTCCAGTATTGATGAGGGTTTCCTTCTTCACTCTTTATTTGAAGTCATGTGGAATGTCAACATATTAGAGGAATATTAGAGATGTTCAGTATTCAAGATTCTTTATTTTTATGACATTTGCTACATTAATTGGGGTTGAAAATCATATTTTTACATATCCAGTGCACATCATTTTCTCTGAGTTAAATGCACTATCCAATTTAGTTGTTGCTGCTGCTGCTGGTAGTCCCCAAGAGATGTGGTTTCTGTTATTTGGTACAGTTCTTTTAATGATAATGTAATAATAGAGAATAAAAGCAGTAGAAATTCAGCCTTGTATTTAAAAGAATAAGAAATATTTGTCTTTTTAAATATAAACAAAATAAATACCCATTTCAATTTTAATTATGATTATTTTCTTTCCTATTATAATCCCTAAGTGAAAATTTTATTTTTATTACCTAAATTTATTTTTTGAAAATACTTTTTATAACTTGTTTTGAATTTCTAGGATGAGGAATTATCATTATTTGTACCTAAACTAACATCTTCATCTTTGTTGTTATCACATTGTTTTGGCCACTGTACCCTCTAACCTTCTTTAGAAATCTTTTGATTTGGGTAACCTTGGGGAATTTTGAACTGAACCCTTTATTTAATTTATAGTGGTAGAATGTTCTTATTTTGCTTCCCATTCTACAAATTTGTAACTTAATTCACTAAATTCTATGTTTAATTCACTTAATGCTTATTATTTAAAACTGAGGTATATATCTTTCTACCTATATATATATATATATATATATATATATATAAATAAAATACACATCAGAAAGGCATCATTTGTTCATGCCTTTCAACTCCTGTATATAATAATGTTTCACAATAGCATGCAAAAGAAAATGCCACAGAATGTTGAAACAAGCCACACTTGATAGACAAAAGCAGCAAAATTTCTGACTTTACTATAGTTATTTTAAATTTGCCAGAAAGTCGCGTTTGATTTTCTTTTTTTTTTTTTTTTTTTTTTTTTTTTACAGCTTATCAACCCATTTCAGGTTATTTAATGCTGAAACATATTTTGGATTGTAAGAATAATTCTTTTATTAGAATAATTCAAAATTATAATAGTTATCAGAGGTTGACTCAGAGTTTTGTGATTCCTCACTTGTCAGGACCCAGACAAGAATGACTGTATTAATTATTACGGAGTATATATTTTAGTACTTTATAAACATTTATTATATAGACTAACTAAATTTAATTATCATTACATAAAATAAATAAAACAATAATAATGAAATAGTAGTAACAACATCTATTTAAATTATCTAGCATATAATGTGTTTATGAAATAATAAAATATATTTTCTGTAATAATACAATAACACTGTAACAAAGTTTTGACTTTTTTTCTTCTTTGGTCACTGTGTTATTTCTTAATTACTTATGTCTAAAAAGCAAAGGAAATGACTGCTAGTCTCTTCAAACTTTGCTTTTTTTTCACCTGGACATCAATGTTTTGAAACTAAACTATTTTCCATTACATTCCAGACAGATTCAGTGCTGAAGGAGAATTTTCAAGAACTTTTGAGATGTTTCTAAGAATTTCAAGAATTTTCTGGTAACATAGATGGCAGTATAAATATAAGGAACATAAGCTGAACAATTCACTTTACTTCTAGCTGTCCAAGTGCAGACAAGACGTCGTTGATGGATGCACTCATTACAGATGGCATCAAGAGGTTGTAAGCAACTGGCAGATGCATTTTGCTATGTACGAATTTATCAAGACAAGTGAAAAAATGCTCTGTGGCAACATCTGCTACAAGACATATTTTGGCATGCCTATCAGGAAAAAAAGACAGACCCTGGGCACTTCATTTTATCCATAAACTCTGCAAAAGAAATCTAGAAGGTAAGATGGAAAGTTCTGCTATTTTAGATACAATTTTTAAGTGTAAAAATTTTGAAATTTTTTAAAATTTAAACATTTTTTACTTTTATATTTTTTTAAACCAGTGTTATTGAAAAACATGTATTAAATATGTTTCCACAATTGTGTATTACTGTCCACAGTATCATAAAGGTATTTTATACTGAATCACTGGCAAGGGCCATAAAAATATGGAATATTAAATGTTCAGTATTCAAGATTCTTTATTTTTATGTCATTTGCTACATTAATTGGGGTTGAAAGTCAGAATTTTACGTATCCAGTGCACAATTTTTAGAAATGTCAAAAATCAAAAACGTAAATTTTTCAGAATTTTTCAATAACACTAGGTGAAATATATTTGTATTTTTATACTCATATTTTTATTTTGCTCTTTTGTAAGATGGTACAGAGCGGTAAATTGTCATGTAGGAATAAAGTGTCATTGACAACACTTGTGTTTGAACGTAGATTGCCAGTGAACAAACAAAGGCAATCTCATTACTGAATTAAGTAGACCACATGACCATAGAAGCATATATAAAGGAAGTTACTTGATGTCTTACATGTTTGCTATCCCTAGTCTATCCTCTATTACTAGTGTTCGCTATCCCTAGTCTATCCTCTATTACTAGTGTTCGCTATTCTCTACTCTATTCACTATATGAAGTACTATTAGTATGGGTATTATTCAAAGGTATCTGACACCAGCATTGTTCAACAGCATATTATAGTTGTATCTGTGATTACAAAGTCTCTACTATAATGGGAATTACAAAAGTGACAAGTATTCGTTGATATCGATGAAGAGGCAACGAGTGTTCATTGACATCACAAAATAGAGCCATGAAATTTGCAATATCACAGATTTGGAGGGAATTAACTGACCTCTCATGCAACTGCATGGTGGACCCTTCCAACATTGAGATGGCAAGAATGTGCCTGCTATCATATATTCAGACCTTCTGTCATCCATCGAACCAGTGCCAGACTGCCCTGAGCTCCCCATACCCACACTTCCAAAAAGAGGGAGAAGATGTCTTCAGAAGAGGACAACAGTTCAGAAAAGGATGAAATCATTGATCCAGATTACAGAGATGCAGTTGAAAAGAGAAACCCATACTATTCAAACTAAATGATCTCTTCAACCTGATCAGAGATTTTGGTCTCACAAAATCCATTGCCAAGCTTTTGATGCTGAAACTTAAGCAGTGAAATTTGTTAGATGAAAATGTGCAAGTTACACATAAAAGAAAATGTCACCAGTGTTTTTCAAGATTTTTCACCAGTTGTGGCTATGCTTCTGCCACAATGTGACCAGTCTGTTTGAGGTAATTGGATTCATCACTAACCATAGCGAGCAGTCTATCTTCATTGATAACTCACCCAGGATCCTTAGAGCCATGCTGCCTCATAACAGGAATATGTATCCATCTCTTCCCTGAGCTCCTTTGGTACAGCTCAAAGAATACAGCAGTATCAAGATCTTGCTAGATGCCCTGAAATTTCATATATGTGTCGTTGGAAGGTTATCAAGGACTTCAAAATGGTGGCCATCCTGATGGGTCAGCAGGGACACCATGGCACACTACCACAGGCAGGACTGGCCACAGTGGGCCAAATTCAGTGTGGGGAGAAATAACATCAAATGTTGAGCACTGGAAAATATTGTTTCCCCCCACTGCACTTAAAATTGGGCCTTATGAAGCAATTTGTCACAGCTCTAGCTAATGAGTCTGTAACCTTCAAGTACCTTTAAAACTTTTTCTCTAAGCTGTCTGTGGCAAAAATCAAAGTTAGTGTTTTCATTGGGCCACAAATAAAAAATGATCATAGAGTGCACAAAGAAAGTAGCATGGAACCCTTTTGTCACAGTGGTTTGGCATTTCCTGGGAAATCACAGAGCTGAAAACTATGTGTAGGTTGTAGAGACCCTGGTGAAGAACTACAGCAAAATGGGCTGCAGGATGTCTCTCAGTCCATATCCTTGACACATATCTTGATAAATTCAAGGAGAACATGGAGGCATACTCAGAGGAGCAAGGCAAGCACTTCCACCAGGATATACTGAACTTTGAACACTGCTATTAAGGACTGTACAATGAAAACATGATAGGAGACTATACTTGGAGCCGATTCATGAAAGTAATTTACAATAGAAGCATAAATCATGAAAAACTATGCACATCTAAATTTTTTATGGTCTCTCTTGTGTAATCCTAGAATAAATAAAATGCAACTTTTGAATCAAATGTTATATCATTTTGTTCCTACTTTGTGTAAATGCTCACATTCATTAATTTTCCCAATGGGAATAGATAAATTTCAGAAATATTCTAGTCACAAAAGCAAAGTTTGATGGAAATATTAGCCATTTTTCATACTTTCCAAGTATCTGAGTCTTGACGAATGAGGACTCATGAAACTAAGTTGACCTCTGATAAGTATTGTGAACTTTAAATATTTTTGATACAATAATATATTAATACATATAAATGAATAAAGAAAATAATACTAAAAAATTTTAAATAACAATAATGACAAAAGGTGAAGAAAATGATTATGGTATAGAAAAGTAAAAATTGAGGATAAAAGAGAAAAGTAACACTGAAGAAATATTTAAAATGTAATATAGAACAAAAATAGTAAAATTCTATAATAAAAAGCAACAAAAGACCATAATGACTAATGCACTAATATAATTTATAATAATATTAGTAATAGTAATAACAAGAAGAATGTTATAAGAACCAAAGTTGCAGTTGGTTATTCATAAATTACAAACCTGTCAGGAAGTTTCCACAGCTGATTGGAACTAAATTTAAAAGAAAAGAAAAAAAACATTATGCAGTAGTTTTATTTTACGTATGTAAATATACAAACAAATATTTTATTTCTAAGATATTTTACTTTATTTTTTTTTTTATTTATTTATTTTTTTTTTTTTTTTAAATTTGGTGTATGTTCTGACCGTCATCAGGTGACTTGGCAGACAGAAATGAGAATTGCTCCTTATGCTGGTAAGCAATTCAACTTGTAATCATCATTAAAATTAAATATAGTAAGAGTACAATAGCATTGTTGAAAGGAAAAATAGTAGGAAAAAGATAAGCAAATAATTTGGTTCAGGACACATTTTTGAAAAAAATAAAATAATATAAATGAACAATTGAAAAATGTTTAGTCTTTCCAAAATCTACTTTTAGCTTTAAAACTGGTTGCTTCATCTTTTGTGTGTGTGTGTGTGTATATATATATATATATATATATATATATATATATATATGTGTGTGTGTGTGTGTATGTATGTATATTGTTTTCAATACAATGAACTTATATGAAGTTTTGCATAAAGCTGCTCATCAGGATCAGATGCTTTAACAAATAAATTGTTTCTAGAGTTTTCTATAGAACATTTTTATGGCAAAATTTTTCTGGCCTTAAAATAAAAAAAATTCTAGTAATTTTTTTTTTTTATACTTTAATAGGTGTCCGAGTTGTATGTGTATATTTGGGCAGCAATCCCTCTTTTATACAAGTTTCATTAAAGACAACTCACAAGTTACTGTGATTAAGCTTTTTATACAATTTTTCTTGTGTTCATAGATGTATTTTCTTTTCTGGACATAAAGTGTGTAAAAATTGTCCGAATGTTCTATATATCCGAGTGCTTTCAGCTATTTTATTAACCTTTATCAAGGATATTTTTTTATTTTAAAATTTTTATTTAATGAATCGTGTGTGTGTGTGTGTGTGTGTGTGCGCGGACACGGACACAGGATTCAACATTGCATGATAACTGTCAGTTTCACATTTCAGTATAATCTTCAGACTATGTATGTGTACACATGTGGAAATACATGTATGTGCATGGAGGGTACATAGGAACAAACAAATACATATTTAAATATATACACATGCACGTGTGTGTGAAACTATACTGAAAAGTTCTCAGACTAACCAAGAAAGAATACCAACATATTTGAATTTTGAAAAGTATGTCAAGCCGAGAACTTTTCAACACCCTCACATGCATAGGATATATCAAATTTGATCTTTTTATCTGGAGATACTCTTACCCCTAAATAAAGCGATGAACATTAAATACGTATCATAAAGAGAGAAAAAAACATACAAAAACAAAATCATCCCTTTTATATTTATTGATAAAATACAGGTGTGCTTAACTGAGCAAATTCCTATCATGTCATCTGTTGATAATCAGAGAACATGACAAAGGAATAATATCAATAACAAGTAAGAAAAATATAACAAATGAGATAAATGCAAAAATCAAGTTTTGGCCTCATTTTCACAAATATCAAAAACAGCTAAAAAGATCAATGATATGGATGTTTCGGCAGATCAATGAAGAGCAAAAATGTGAGGGAAAAGTCGAAAAATACTAAAACCTTACTTGAAAATTGAAGAAAGTGTAAAATATGAAAGATTAGCTATAAGTAGGAAAAAAATGTCCAGAAAGGGGAGCTAACAGGAACTGAAAAATAATGCAACGTCATTAAAAAGGAACCGAGAAGTAATGCAACGTCATTAAAAAGGAACTGAGAAATAACCCAGTCTCATTAAAAAGAAACTGAGAAATGAGCTAGAGGTGAGTTTATAGAAACTGGTGATACAAGGAAAATTCAACACTCATCATTGTCTGGACAAAGTGCTAAAGATTTGAGAATTTGATCTGCAGAAACAATGACCAGTCACTTCTAATGTTAATATGTATCTGCATAATTTTTTATTAATTTTTACAATTTTCTAAAATTTACCAGGTCAGTGAAGGGTACCTAAAATCCAGTGGTCATTGTTTGTCAAAAGATATATAGTCTGAAAATCAGCATTTATATTGCACAACAAAGTTCAGCATAGCAATTCCCCCACCTCTCTCACATGTGTAATACCTTTGAAATCAATTGAAGTTAACAACACCTGTGGTTTTAGAGAGAGATTAAAAACTGCAAACAATAGCCAAGATATTGGACAATGATCAGGTGCAAAGTATGTATGTGTGTGTGTGTGTATATATATATATATATATATATATATATATATATATATATATATGAAAGTTACACAAGTTAAAATTGATTTAAATTGAAAGCTGGGCAATATTAATTTATTTGGAAACTCTCTTAGACTTCTGTCAAAAAAGTTGTTTTTTTAATTTTGTCCAGGTTCTACACAAAGACACTTAAAAAAATTCTTGTTATTTGGGGCATTCTCTGATATCATCAAGTAAATATGAATTATTTTTTCTGTTTAACCAGCAAGGTTATTCAATACTACCTGGGTTTAACAGGTTTTCAAACTCATCATTAAATTTTATTGGCTTATTTTATTGTCACCTTTGTATTTAAAAATAATTGAAACAGAAAGAGACATTTTAGTTATGCATTACAAAATACTGTCTTTTTACACTTGGTTAAGATCAAAGTGTAATCAGCATTACCATTTTCATTGTAACCTCTACATTGAATGCCTCTCAAACCTTTTATTGGGTGTAAGTTTGGTAAAAAATGTAACATAAGATAACAACCTTGTCAAAATGCAACATTGTAACTGGCTAGTGCTGTGCCTTTTCTATAAATACTTTCATGATAATTGTTCTGATGAACTTTTCCTCTATGGTAGCTAGACTTTATGAAGTGCAGTACTAGATTGGTAGAAAGGTCTCATCATTTTACAGTTGAAATTAGTAATTGTCACCATAAGCTCTATATTAACAGTTCCTTCTATTACACTTCTTGTTTGTGGAACTCTTCCAGCTTCTTGCTTTCCAGTCAACTTTGATCTTCAAAAATTCAAATGCAATGTCTATTGTTATCTACTACCTTCTTAATTCTTGTTCTTTTACTGTTCTCTTGTCTTAATAATGTTTTTTTTTTATATTCTCTAACACTCAGTACACCCATTGCATCTTAGAGGCTTTATTGCCTTGCTTTGGAAGAAATGTTAAAAAATAAAGAAAAAAAAAAAAAAAAAAAAGAAAAGACAAATTATTTGATAAAATAGTAGGAGTGTTGATTGAAAAGTTCTTGGCCTGACCTAAAAGGCTCATAAAAGAAATAAAAATAAAAAGAATTCTGATGTTTGGTCAGATTTTAAGAAGTGGGTTGAAGTGAGAATTTTTCAGCACCCCTCATAATACCAGTTTAATGCTGTTTAGTTAAAGGTTGCTAGTACTAGGCTCGTGTTGAGATCTTATCAATTGAGTTGGCTTGATGCAAGCATAAGTTCTATGTTAAGTTTCTTTTCTTACACTCCTCGCTTGTGGAACTACTTCGAGCTCCATGCTTTCTAGTAAACTTTAAACTGCAAAAATTTAAATGTAATGTCAATCGCTATCTACTGTCCTCCTGATTACTCTTTCCTCTTCCCACTCATTATTAATGTTTCTGTTCCTAATTCTTCAACACCCACTAACCCCTTGTGTTTTAGTGTCTTTACTGCCTTGCATGGAATGAAAAAGATTAAAAAGAAATCTATTGAAATAATTGCTAAGCAGCACTTATTATGCAGTATTAAAAATATCTGTACTTTCTTCTATGATCGATTGTTACAAACCAAAAAAAAAAACAATGAAGTTTATTTTTTAATGTTTAAATAAAAAAAATTATTTTCCATAAGATGGCCAAAAAATATTAATAAGTCAACAGTACACGCACATACACACACATTAATTATTGTAGTTTTTAAGTTTTAGCTGGACACACACGAATAATTGAATAAATAAATATTAAACTTTTTGTCAAATAATTGTATTTAATATTATTCTTCTTTTAAATTTACTTTGTTTTAATAATCATTTTTTAAAGTTACCCTTTTATTTACTATAGATATAAAAATAAATTCAAGAGAATAGAAATTTTAAAAATACATACTTGTATAGTGTTTAACAGAATAAAAAAGTAAAAAACGAACAGTAATCAGATTTGAGAATAAGAATTATTACTGTTCGTTTTTACTTTTTAATTCTGAGAATTTCAAATGCATTACAAAAAGCTGGCTTGGATGATAATGAGTCAGTATATAAATTTATTTTATCACAAATTACTGTAGTTTTTTTACTTTTAGCTGGACACACACACACAACACTGTCCTTTATATACATATAGACTGAATAATAACTTTAAAAAAAGTAACTGATTTAATGTATAAAAAAAGACAATATCTGGCCAACTTTATGGTATTTGAGAAAATTATTTTTATTACTTTATTGCCTTTTGTGACATAAGCCAACTCAAGAGTAAAAATAATAAAAAGTCTGAAGAAATAAAAAAATGTCAACAATATATACTGAATACACTTGTGTATAAGCCATATTCATGTATAATGTGAAGCCTGAATTTTTTTGCATGAATTTTAGCCCCTCCAGAAAAAAGTGTACCTTTGTATAGTGCAACCCGTCACAGAAAATGTATAATTTTTAACCTCCTCAAAAAAAAAAAAAAAAAAAAAAACTTATGTATACTGCTGTCCCCTATTTCTTGTATAAAAAAAAAAAAAACTTATAAAAACTCACTTTATACTACTTGAGTATATATTGTATATGTGCATCTGTATAAATAAGATAGAGTGTGTGTGTGTATGAGAAAGAGAGCATATGCATAGATGGCAAGGTCTGAAGAGAAGAACTTTCCAAATAGTTTATAATACCTATAATTTTAATATAGTACTGGTATTTACTAAGCTTACACTAGTACAAAGAGCACCCAGTGAGGATCAAAATCAAAGTGTGGGCAGTAACTATTACCCTACAGTGCAGCATAAGAGTATATGTTACTATTTATTCAAAATTAAACAGAGGTAATATAGTTGAATTACAGTAAATTATCACATATACAGATCAATATGTGCACAAGTTCCAGAATGAAGATTGTACTAACAATAATTAGACCCCATATTAATACACTGTATATCCCCCTTAGCCTGTACTCTTACATGCACATGATTATAGAAATAGCAAATACAATCCTGAAATAATTTATTTCAAATCTCTTGCACCGGTTGACAATACAAGAACTGAAGATCGTCTAACTGAATGAATTCAGCAGCATCCTATTAAGTTCAATGTGAGACAGGACTAGCGTCTATATGGTCTAGGCAAGTTTTCAAACATCTTTAAGAGACTTAAGTAGCACAAGCATCATGTAGACTGGCAGGTTTCTGATGGGACAGTCTATCATATTCCAGCTGCACGAATAGTATAAGACCAGGGAGCCGAATAATATTCTGGTTGTTCACTGTTTCCTCTTCAAAAGCAAAATGAGAGCTTTAACTTATGGTACCTCACACCATAATGCCAGTGGTTAATCCAGGGTGTTGTGGATGAATGCATACTGGAAGATGTTGCTTGCCAAGTCCATGGCGTCATAGGCAGTGGCTTTATCTTGTATCCAAGAATTAAATTTCTTCTTTGCTGATCGCTTCCTTTATGAAGATGGCATTGATCACTAAACTCACGAATAGTATCAGACCAGGGAGCTGAATAATATTCTGGTTGTTCAATGTTTCCTCTACAAACAACAAAAGCAAATGAGAGTTTTAACTTATGGTACCTCACACCATGATGTCAATGGTTAAGCCAGGGTGTTGTGGATGAATGAATGCTGGAAGATGTTGCTTGCCAAGTCTATGGTGTCATAGGCAGTGGCTTTATCTTGTATCCAAGAATTAAATTTCTTCTTTGCTGATCGCTTCCTTTATGAAGATGGCATTGATCACTAAACTCACGAATAGTATCAGACCAGGGAGCTGAATAATATTCTGGTTGTTCAATGTTTCCTCTACAAACAACAAAAGCAAATGAGAGTTTTAACTTATGGTACCTCACACCATGATGTCAATGGTTAAGCCAGGGTGTTGTGGATGAATGAATGCTGGAAGATGTTGCAATGGATTGCCAAGTCTATGGTGTCATAGGCAGTGGCTTTATCTTGTATCCAAGAATTAAATTTCTTCTTTGCTGATCGCTTCCTTTATGAAGATGGCATTGATCACTAAACTCACGAATAGTATCAGACCAGGGAGCTGAATAATATTCTGGTTATTCAATGTTTCCTCTACAAACAACAAAAGCAAATGAGAGTTTTAACTTATGGTACCTCACACCATGATGTCAATGGTTAAGCCAGGGTGTTGTGGATGAATGAATGCTGGAAGATGTTGCTTGCCAAGTCTATGGTGTCATAAGCAGTGGCTTTATCTTGTATCCAAGAATTAAATTTCTTCTTTGCTGATCGCTTCCTTTATGAAGATGGCACTAAACTCACTGCCAATGTGAAGGTTTAGGACTAGAAGCTTCCAGTTTCACCAAAGCCTGATACAATCATCCATTCCTCATTGCTGTTTGGCTTTGCAAGAGTTGGTTGTGGGTGAAAGAAAATCAGAATAGAAGAAAGTGCTGATGGCATGAATTTGCTTACAGTGGACCCCAACTTGCCAGGAAGTGACCCACACACTTGATTTCATGACCTTCCTTTGTGGCACATATGGAATGTGACATGCAGAATCCAGTTATGAAACTGCAATGGACTGCAACTGACTCTTATAATTTTGAGTGGCACCTTCTGTAACATGTCTATTTTGCATAGCCCTCTTCATCCACTGGTTCAACTGTTGAGATCCGTGATGTACACACAAGCAATCATCATTTGCTTAAAAGCAGAACCTGTCAGTCCACCCCTCAGGTAACTCATGGCACTGCATGACAGTTTTATTGCATATGTGTATTACAGATCTTCTGATTCATGCTACACTAATTTCCACCACTAACTAGATGTGAACACTGAACAGCCAAAACTCAACTAAAAATCCATCAGCTGCACAAGGCTCCACATATATCTTCTGTTTAGTCACAAACTCAAAGAAAAAAAAAAAAAGAAGCAATACAATCCAGAATTTCCATCCAATAACACCTGCTCCCACCTAAAGAAACAAAATGAGAATTGGAGCCGATTTGAGTCTCAAAAAGAACATAAGAACCCATTAAAGGGATATTCAGCAGTTGGACGGCATCTTGACCAGAGTTCACATACTTTGTTGAAAAGCAACCTCCCATCTCCAAAGATATCAGATTTGACTGGCTTGCCAAACGCCATCACCCGAGTAAGTCACAAGTCATCCTTCCACAACGCCTAACTGGACACCTTTACTGCTCCACTTTTTTTTTTTTCTCCATACGAGAGACATCTAGCCTGATTTTTCATTTGTTGTATTTTATGTTAATACAATTGTTTATTTCTTGAAATTTTTGTTTCTTCTTCTTTGTTCTGCCACTATACACTTAGTAACGTGAAACACATTTATATCATAACATGCAGATGTTAGAGGCACATGCACCTGTACTACTGCTACAAATAAACTATTACCAATAGTTCATGTTGACAATCTTGAGGTCACATCTGCTCTGGTTGCCATGTTGTCAGCTACTACTGCCTTTACAATATGTTGGTACTAGCAAGCATCTGTTGCTGTCCAGAACCTGGTCTACAGATAGAGGAATGTTCATTTGACCACTGTTGCTAACATTAAAGCACCACAAATGTGTCATATCCAGCCTGTGCAGAAATTCACCAAAATCAAAATTCAGCCTCTCAAAGGCCCACAATCTGGCACCCTTCTCAAATGGCTCTAATTGAACAAGTGTGCATCTGTGACATGGCACCTGATTGCACTAGGGTAATTTACCACACTGAACTTTATCAAAGTATGCATCATTGTCTGAAGCTGAGACACAGGTAGTGCATTGTTACAAGTAATAATGCACCACAAGATGGTCAAATATTTTGAAAATTTTATCAGAATATTGACTACCTGCTGTATGCACATATTGTTGACTGTAGTTAGATTTACAGAGTCAATACAAATGATCCTTTCCTTTAACTGCATAGTATGTGCTTTGCCAAGGCAATATACAGTTTTTCCTTCCCCTCAACCGGTGATCACCCAAGGCTATAGAACCTAGTCTGTCCTAATATTTACCCATAGCTGGGGGGAGGAGAGCTATGAATTCAACTGTTATTATGAATTATATCCAGATGAAAATCATTGTTGTCTTTCAGTGTGCTGCAATTTTATTTTCCATCAATGCATGAAGCAAAAAAATTTAAATGTATGCAGGATTGGATGGATGGGGGTAGCTTTGTCCAACACCACAAGATGTTATGAAACCAAAACATTAACCTAAGAACAAAAGTCATGTTTTTAAATAGCCTTATCAGATCGAGAGTCCCATATGGATGTCATGCAAACTCATTCAGAAATGCATAAACTATCAGTGACATACAGCTGTTTTCCCAGATTAAGGATTAAAAATAGCTTCAAGCAAATGAATCCTTCAGGTTCTTAAAAGACAATACTTCAGATTTTACAGATCTACAGAATCAAAAGAATTTACATTATTTACATTGTGATGAGGACAACAGTTCAAACAATGTTTTGACCATTGAACACTGATTTGAAGAAAGCCAGAGCTTATGACAAAGATGAGAACAACAGTCCAAACAATGTAAATAGTGTAAATAGTTACAATATCTCATTTCAGAAATATAGACAGAATCACAAAGAACTTTACCAAATAAGAAAAACCACATCACTTGAAAATTTCTAACAGTAACAATGACTAAAATATAACTAGAAGAGAAAATGATGTAATCAAAAACTTTCCAAACTACCTCAAACAAAAGGTTGGGAAGGAAACTCCCATCAATACATCAAGAAAGAGCAATAACGGTTAATGGAATTGAGAAACCTATTTTTGTGAAAAACTGTTTTAAAAAAAACATTAAGGCTGTTTGGTTAATGATTGCTGAATGTTTCCTTATAAGGAAACAGCTAAACTCATCATTTCCATGACATGAGTTTAGTATTAAATAAAAGTATAGAATCTAAAACTAACCAACAGAAGTTAATGATTATCTTGAAAGTTATTTTATAACCCAGGCAGTTAATAATAATAATCTAGCAAGTATTTGAATAAAACAAAATCTTGTATTTTGCTTACCTTTTGGCCTCCTGCAAGGCATCATGTTGAACTTGTGCTTGTTTGGCCCTTTGGTAGACTTCCCGGTAGCATTTTGAGCAGAAACCTTGCCAGGCTGGGTTACCATAGAAACCACAGCCATTTTGGCACAGAAGATCTGACTCGTCAATATGAAACGTCTTCTTTGTATTTTTCTTGTTCATACTCATGTTGTCTTTTTCCTCCTGAAAGAAAATATGCCATCTTACAAATTGTGCAGACATTTTGTTTTGAAAGAAATTGGGAGATTGCTAAACTTTTCAATGATAGGCTTTCCATGAAAGTTCCAACTGAAACCTTTTATTTCTCTTGTCACAAAAAGATCATTTATTATATATATATATATATATATATATATATATATATATATATATATATTATATATATATATATATATATATATATACACACCAATTTCAGTTATCTCAATTTTGGCACTACTTAAATTGATTGGTCTGCTAATGAAAGAGAATTTTTTTTTTTTAGCAATTTTTGTAAATTAGCATCAAATTAGTAAATTGTCCTCAAGCCACTGCATTTGTCAGAATAAAAAAAATATTGATTTTTTTATCATTTTACAAGGGGCAGATCCTGTTCATAATGTACAGTATCAAATCAATCCCTGACTTCATAAAGAATTATCTGTACTGTAAATTGTGGTGTACAAGTCAACCTTGAGAGTTTTAGCTTAAAATTCTGACTTAGGCCTATACCAACCAGATAGGTTAACCCCCAAAACTATGAACCCAAAAATATTTTTAGGCTTGAAAATTCAACTTGTATGTCACAATTTACAGTATGTAACTTTTTCTACAAATTATGGAATATTTCAGGAAACTTGACTTTCCCCATCACCATTTTTAACTGTTTTTTTTTTTTTATTTGAATTTTTTTTTTTTTGTCTTAATTTCCGGGATGAAAAGTTATTATTTATATTCACACTCATGAATGATAAAGATAGGACATTATATTGTATATTTTAATTTAAATCCTTAAAATGTTTTTTATTAATCTTTAACTCTTAATATTTACCGTAAACTGTGGCGTACAAGTCGACCTCAACATTTTTAGCTCAAAATTCTGACTTAGGCCTATACCTACCATAAAGTTTGACCCCTAAAATATACAGTAGGCTAATAGTGGCCCAAAACTTAAGCCTACTGGTAAATGAAGTTAAGCTACAGTATTCGATAACCTGTGTCAAAACTACATAAGATCACACCACTTACCTGTATATTGAGACAATAACCATAATATCTTTCTATATACACTGTATAGCAAACAACCGACAACACACACTGGTAGGTACCATATATTGTATCAGTGTAACTTAAACACTTAAAATTTGTCAGATCTACTGATCAACACGTCAAAGTCAACATCACTTCTATAAAATATTAATACCATTAGATTATATGATATCAGGAAGTTTTTTTATGGTACTGCTACATATTGTATGTTATTGTAAAACACTATTACTCATCCACCATTTGCAACAAGGATGTAAACAAACAACCAGTGACACCACCAATCTCTGTTAATATGATAGATATGTTCATCAAACACAATTTTCAGAGGGATATATTTGTGGCAGCTTGCTGGGAGGCACAGTAAATGGTGTACAGTAATTGTTAGGGGTGCTGTCCCACTTGTTTGCAACTCTATGGTAAAGGTTAGCATTTTATACTTGTCATACAAATCAATCCATAGTTTTAGAAAGATTTTTTTAGGCTTGAAAACTCGACCTGTACACCCAAATTTATGGCACTTTGTTTTTATTTACATATGTCAAGTTTGAAACTACTTATATGGTGTTCTATAATAGATTGGGAAAAGAACATCAGTAGTAAATAGTTATGAATGATATAAACATAGTTTCAAATAAAAACAAAGTACAGATTACATTTTAAGAGGTCAGGAATCAATTTGTCACTGTATTTATATAATAAATAGGATTCCTACTCCTTCTAAAATGATATAGAATTTTTTTTTCAATTGACAAATGTTTGAGGAAGGTCTAATGAAAGCTAATCTAAAAAATTTATTTCCCCACCCAACAAAAGAAATTTCCTCTTTTCCTTTTTAACAAGTAAACCATTCAATTTAAGTAGTCTTAATTTTTTTTCAGTCTGATCCCATGGTAAAGTTTGAAAGACAGTTTATTCAGTAACTTTGACATTAAGTGTTTGTTTTGTCCCGCCACCAAATTGATTTCTGGATTAAATATTCAATAAGCTTTCACAAGATGATAAATTATTCAAAATTCTTATTAGAAATTCTTATTACATCACCATCTTTAATTGAATCCATTCTTAAAGAATCTAATGCAAAGAGTATGTGCTTAAAAGAATCAGTCCCAGATTAGAGTCAAATGCCACTCCGCTGTGCTACCTGACCACACAAAGGTGAAGACATACGCACATACATACATACACAATTACCAATATACATTACCATCCAATACCCCTTAAACATAAAAGAATCTTTACAAACTTACATATAGAATTATCTATGGTTTTAATGAATGTGATATGTGACTGACCAATGAGAAGTGACTCAAACAAAATTTAAAATATCAAAGTTTGTCTTTTTTGTCTATTTTCTCTCAATCTGACAAACTTAATCAGAGAATGAGATATAGAGAAAATATAAAACAGAAATTCTGGTATTTTAATTTTTGTATTGTTTTATTTTCATTGGTTAATCAGGCTTCACATGCATTTGACTTGTTAAACAATGTTAGTATAATTCATGTCATTCCAAATTCAAGGAGAGGCAACTCATCCTTTTGAAACACTAAGAAATTAATGAATTCCAAACCTAACTGAAAAAACATTTGATCTGTATTCAAAATATATATATATATATATAACATATATTGTTAAATATAACAGACAATGAATGTCTATTATGTTTAATCATGAGCCATTCTAAACTGCATATTTGCTTTAATTTCGAGTGAAACACTCAAAAACATAATAGGTAGAAAATGTTAAACCCATTAACAAGTTAGGCTCATCATATATTTCATAAAAAATTTAAAACTAGTGACTTCATAGTCTCTAATAATCCTACAACCACACAACTAAATCCTCTACAAAAAACCAATGTAGTGTATCAACTTACATGCCGGTTCTGAGATTGTATCTCTGATACTAATAAACCCACTACATATATTGGTTTTACTACAATCATGCCCTCCCATAGACTTACCTGTCACCTTTCTGAACTTAGTTCTATTAAACAAGATTTCTTAGAAAAACATGGCCATGGACATAGTATTAGACAGATATTAATTGATAACACAGCAATACTCACACATACACACAGTAAAAAGAATCTTCAGATATTGGAGGCCATTTACATTAAAACAAAGCAACCCACACTCAACAAAATTACATTTCAAACTAGTCAAAACACATTACATTGCATCTAGATGTATGATTCTGTTAATATTTCGGTCTCTTACGTGGTACAACGTCATAGAACCGCATCACAAATTTACGAGCTACGTCTGCTATTCCGCAACTGTTATAATCACATAGCAATCTTCTATGTCAACATAACAGAATATCATCTTTGATGGTGAATATCTTTGTTTAAATGTCCGCATAACTACTATGAAGATGGCTCATGTGTACTGAAAGCTTAGATCAAGGAACAGCTTAATAAAAATATATCCAAATGTTGGACAATTTTTGTCTTTATTTTCACCTGAAATTAAAGCAAATATATGGAGTTTAGAACAGCTCATGATCAAACATAATAGACATTCATTGTCTTCATTGTATTCATTTAGCAATATATGTTTAAATAATACTCTGCTGCCCCAATACACTGTATGTGTGTGTGTGTATATATATATATATATACACACACACACACAGAGTAAAGAGATGTATATTAGTCTGAATAAATGTCAAATGTATAAGACATGTTTCCTTTTCTAGAGAATGTGACACAGGCTGAGTGACAGATGTGGATAAGAAAGTAGACAGATGTGACCTGAATATCCATAAAAACAGATCAGTGCAAGAAAGGTATTTTGCTGAAATTAATACATCTTCAGCCAGAGGTCAATTATGAAATCTGAATTCAAACACCAACAGGCAATAAAATTTTTTTATAAGTTGATTTATGGCTTGAATAGAAGTTTTCACTCTAAAGGTACCACTATGAATGCCCACAGATGAAAATGTATCAGAATAGGCCAAGCATGAGGTAATTCATAGTCAGTGACATAATAAAAACTGCCAACCACTAGTTATCTTGTGGTTGGCAGTCAATGTGTTATGGCAAAATGAGATTTAGCTAGTAAATTATTAATTTATTTAGATGATTTAGTAATTGATAACTTGTTGCTCTATTTCCTTATTGGGTTACAAGAGAGGAAGGAAGAAAACTTAAACATTAGTTTATTTGGATGAAGCCCTAAAGGACAAAACATCACATAAAAACTTTTTCCACTTTGTTATAGATTTCCCTAAAATTGTTCTCGAGATATAAAAGTTTATATTATTTTCCTATATATATATATATATATATATATATATATATGATGGACTCCTGTCAAGTTCAACATACAAGGTTCCAATGACCACCTGCTAATCATCTGCATGCCTATGATGGGCATGACTGAGACCAGCTCAAGAATTGCACAAAAGACCACAGACACTCACACACACACATATATATATATATGTGCACAAGACATATTATGGCATAGCCACAATTCTCTCTATGTCAATTTAACTTTTGAAAATCATAGAACTGTTAGACACACCAATTGCATTTTCAACTTCTTTTTCATATATAAGTGGTGACACTGGAGGTTGGACTTGTTGGGCTTAGCCCAAGTGAATCAATATTCAAGTATATTCATTTCAAAGCAACAAAAATCTTTTGTAGCGCATTCTTGACTTCAGCTTTATCCAAAATTGTTTTAACTTCCTGCCTCAAAACACTGATCGAAATATGTTTTGTTGGTATTGCTCCTAAAGAAAAAAAAAGAAAAAAAAAAGAGAAAAGAGAAAAAAAAAAAAAAAAAAAGAGAAAAGAGAAAAAAAAAGAAAAAAAAAAAAAAAAGAGAAAAAAAAAAAAAGAGAAAAAAGAAAAAAAAAAAAAAAAAAAAAAAAAAAAAAAAAAAAAAAAAAAAAAAAAGAAAAAAAAAGAAAAAAAGAAAAAAAAAGAGAAAAAAGAGAAAAAAAGAAAAAAAAAAAGAAAAAAAGAAAAGAGAAAAAAAGAAAAAAAAAAAGAGAAAAAAAAAAAAAAAAAAAAAAAAAAAAAGAAAAAGAAAAAAAAAAAAAAAGAGATAAAAAAAGAAAAAAGAGAAAAAAGAGAAAAAAAAAAAGAGAAAAAAGAGAAAGAGAAAAAGAAAAAGAGAAAAAAGAGAAAAGAGAAAAAAGAGAAAAAAGAAAAGAGAAAAGAGAAAAAAAAGAAAAAAGAGAAAAAAAAGAAAAAAGAGAAAAAGAAAAAAGAGAAAAAAGGAAAAGAGAAAAAAGAAAAAGAAAAAAAAAAAAAAGAAAAAGAAAAAAGAGAAAAAAAGAAAAGAGAAAAAAAGAAAAGAGAAAAAAAGAAAAGAGAAAAAAAGAAAAGAGAAAAAAAGAAAAGAGAAACAAAGAAAAGAGAAAAAAAGAAAAGAGAAACAAAGAAAAGAGAAACAAAGAAAAGAGAAACAAAGAAAAGAGAAACAAAGAAAAGAGAAACAAAGAAAAGAGAAACAAAGAAAAGAGAAACAAAGAAAAGAGAAAGAAAAGAGAAGAGAAAGAAAGAAAGAAAAGAGAAAGAAAGAAAGAAAAGAGAAAGAAAGAAAGAAAAGAGAAAGAAAGAAAGAAAAGAGAAAGAAAGAAAATTAACATGGCTTGGTCAGACTGCATTGATGCGAGTCTTTTCAAACTGGAGACATACTTAATAGGCAATGTATTTCTTGCTTTAATTTTATAATCTTTTAATCTCTAATGACATATGCCCTGGTTTTCAAAGAACACATTTTTATTTCAACTTATTGTTTTCAAATGTCCATTTTAAATAATTTAATCCATACAGTATAAGTTTTTTTAGTGAAATGTATCAATTGAAATGTCAGGCAAATGAAATTTATCCCAACTTCAAGTCAGCAAAAATCAAAGAAAGTGGCAGCCTTAACTCATCAACTGGAGGGTTGAAGTAAGGAGTGTGACTGGGGTAGTGTTGAGGAAACATGCATCTGTATAAATCAGAGAGAGAGAGAGAGTGTTTAAGTGTGTGTGAGAGAGAGAGAGAGAGAGAAATCTCTCACATGCATAGATGGCAAGGTCTAAAATGGAGATTTGTTTTTGATTTTCTTTGCAATATTTTTGACAGCTAGATCAAGTGAAGGTAATCAAATAACTGGAAAAATGGCATTGATTAACAAAAAAGACCAAACTAGACAGGAGAGTTGAAATAGATTTTCCTAATAACTGAGACTTTAGTATATTTGTACACCTAATTCAAAAATCTAATCATACTGAATATAAAGCAATAACTGCATCTATGCTAATAAATGAGCTTTACTTATATGTTCATGCAACCATCAACACAATTAAATGAGAAGGCCTATTGACATAACTTTTTATATTAAGACTGACAAGACATCCACTTATGATATAGACTATGTGAGGTTAACCTTGGAGGTCAAAAAGTTTCAAAGACTAAAATCTTTAACTTGAAACATTCAGTGGCAGACTGGGTCTAAAAATATTGGTTGCCACATATTGTTTGTTACATGCAACTTGTTAACTTGGCTGAAGTATTCAGGAAATGTTTCTTCCTTATATCGGATGAATGAATCATGTTATCATAAAGCTGCCTTCAAGGCTGCTGACAGGGAATTCCTAGACAGAAAAGGTAACAAATCTGTTGTGGGCAGTATAAATGTTGTCATGGCAAGGGATTTGAGAGACATTACCCAGCAGAAATCAATTCAGTTAAAGTAGGTGTCAAGTCTCATGAACAAAAAAATAATAATAATAATAATAATAATAATGAAGCTCCCAAACATGAGAATATCTAAAAGATCAGAATACAAGCTGTTTCTCCCAAAATCTTATTTGAGATGATGAAAGGTCACCTCCAGATGCCACACTGGCCTGAAGAGTATGAGGCGATTAAGCTATACAAGTTAACTGGTATAATTCTAAATACCTTTTCAGCTGCTGATTGTTTTTTTTATGACTTATCAACCTTTTGCAGGTTATTTAAAGCCAAAAAACATTTTTAGATTGTAAGAATTTATTTGGAGATAATAATGATTTACTGATAAAAGTCCTACTAATTAACCCATAGCTGAGGGGAAAGCAGTGCATTCATATCTTTCCCAAGTGCATTTGCATGTAAGTGAATATAACGAAGTCAACTGGAATTGAAACTTGGCTCTCCAAATTCCAATTCTGAGCTGATATCCATTACACCACCAGCACATCCAAGCTTACAGTGTCTGGTATTCCCAAACAGTCTCTTCAGCTGTTACTCAACTGAATTTCTCAACTCTCTTCAGCTGCCACATGTTCCTTCATATGGATTTCAACTGAGTTGGGATATCTATCATATGTCTCAGAAATTTTGAGACCCCAAAATTGTAGCTTTTCTTTTTTTTTTTTTACCTCAAGCAAAAAATAGAAAAAAAAAAAATCACTAAGACAAGGGGTTACTGAGAGTGAAAGAAAGTGAGGAAACACACAAAAAGCAGGTGTCAAGGGGGACGGAAAACAAGCAAGAAGCGTGAGCAAAGAAACTCTTAGCATAGAATTTATAATCACATCTAGCAATTTCAAAAGTAAAATGATGAGACCTAGTTGCCAATCTAGTACTTCACTTAAATTCACAAAGTAGAGGTACCAAAGAGGAAAACTAATCAGAACCCCGGGAAGCAATATTATGGTAGGAGGAAAGTGATTAAAACCAAGATGCCCCGTCAGTACTGATAATATTTCAGATTCTTTGGATTTTGTTAAGAATCTTTAGATACATAGCAGCAATATTCGATACATGAAAATGTACCAAATATTGCAAGATAGATTCTGTTGAGAAAAATTGTCTTGCTTGATGAAGAGAAGCAGCAGACCTAGCATTTGGTTCATTATAAGCATTCCACTTCATGTCAGTGAAAAACATGACGCCAAGAAGGTGCAAGGAGTTGCTGTGCTGGAGGATAGCATCACTCATGGTGATGGAAAGCAAAAAAAGTTCTTTAAAAAAATGATTAAATGAGTAGTTTTGTTTCAAAGGCATTAAATTTAACAAGCCATTTCTTGCCCCAGTTAACAACTGATTAAATGTTAATAACTTTTTAGCTGTCAAGCAACTTCTTCCATATATCAGTTGAGGCTATAATCCTCACTGGGGTAGGCAAAAAAAGCAGATGTGTTAATTCCCATAATCTCCATGATTCCAATAGACATGCCCTTTGAATTCAAGTGAGTTCAATTTCCCCATGTGACCATCAACAATGTATAAAGATAATCTCTCATGATCACTAGCCTAAACCGGATTTCTTTATGCTTTTTCCCATGAACAGTTATAGTTTCATTTCAACACTATGAACAAGTTTCTTGCTCTATTTCCAATATATTCTTCATATAAACATAAATTGTTTTGTCTCCTACCCAAGTAAAGAAACAATATATGCAAAAGAGAACTTTTTTTTAAGCAAGTTCTTCCCAAGCAAGGCAGTAAGAGACAAAAGGGTTATTTGGTGTAAAAAATTAGAAAACAAACATTACTAAGGAGTGAGAACAAAGGAAGAATAATCAGGACAGCAGATAGTGATTGACATTGCATTTAAATTTTTGAAGGTTAAAGTTGACTGGAAAGCATGGAGCCAGAAGAGAGTTCCACAAATGAGAAGTTCAAGAAAAGAAACGGTTGGCATAGAGCTTATGGTTACATCTAGCCAACTCAACTGTAAATTGACGAGACCTTGTCGTCATTTTGTAACTAAAGGTCAGTTAACTGGTATTATGAGGAACTGATAAAAAATTCTCAGCCCAACCCACTTTCTAAAATCTGACCAAACATAAAAATTTTCTTATTTTTTTCTCTTTTATGAGCCTTTTAGGTAAGGCCAAGAACACCCCCATTATTTTATCAAATAATTTGCCATTATTTTTTTTTACTTTAATCATTTCACCCTAAGCAAGGTAATAAAGCCCCTAAGACGCAAGGAGTTAGTGAGTGTTAGAGAATATGAAAAAGAAAAAAAAACACTACTAAGGAGAGAGAACAGTAAAAGAACAAGAATTAAGAAGGTAGTAGATAACAATAGACATTGCATTTGAATTTCTTGAAGATCAAAGTTGACTGGGAAGCAAGAAGCTGGAAGATAGTTCGACAAACAAGAAGTACAATAGAAGGAACTGTTAGCATAGAACTTATGTTTACATCTAGCAATTTCAACTCTAAAATGATGAGACATTTCCACCAATCTAGTACTGCCCTTAAATTCATAAAGTCTAGGTAAAGTTCATCTGATCAATTATCATGAAAGTATTCATAGAAAAGGCACAGGGAAGCTATATTATGGCAGTGGGAAAGTGACTGAAGCTGAGATCTTCAGGACCAGTAACATTGCAGATTCTTTGGATTTTATCAAGAATCTCTAAATATATAGCAGGAGGATCAAACCAAATGTGGCAGCAGTATTCAAAGCAAGGATGAATGGTAGATTTATATCTAAGAGAGATTCTGTCAAGAAAAATTGTCTAGCATGACACAGGGAACCAACTTTCCTAGCAGCAAATCTAGCAATTGATTCAATATAATCTTTCCACTTTATGACAGCGGAAAACATTAGTCAGAGAAGGTGTGCTATAAATTCCTCTCTCCTGGATGTTAGCCTCAACCATACTGATGGAAGGCAAAAATGGTTCTCTAAGATGATTGAAAGAGAGCAGTTTTGTTTACATTACTTATATTACATGCACCAGACAATATCCATAAGGAAAGGTAGACAATTTACATAGGTGCATTAATGTATCAAGTTCAGTAATAGCTGATCATTTGATTAAAAACCACTACTGTGCTCAGCCTGGACATGTTCCCAGTGCCGAGTATGGCTAATACTAGTTATCACTTAAAGGTTTTAGAATTAGTATACATTAAGTCCTACCAACCATCTCTCTGTAAGCAGGAGGAATGGCTGGTAGGCTAGAAGTTAATTAGCTTTTAATGTTATTATCAGTTCCAATCTCCAGGAATAACCGCTTAGAACATTCCCTTCTCAAATTTATAGACAAATCCTACAAATGCATGCTGGGATTTCTTCCTATCCAATAAAAATAAACAATTCTCAGTTTCAATCCTTATAATTTTGTTCTTTCTTGTCTTGAAGTCAGAATGCTATAACCACTTAACTGTATCCCTTTTGCATGTGAACAATTCTAACTTTGTGAACTTTTTGCCTTATTTCAAGTCAGTGCCATGTGTGATACATGCTTAGGCTGTTGGAATTTTTGGGTACCCTGGTGTACTAGTAAGCCAGCCAAAATGAGCTGACTCATTTTATAGTTCACCAATAGAAGGGTTAACCAATCAGAAGGCTCAAAATATTCAATGCGACGTGTATAAAGGCGGCCATGTTTTTCCTGAATATGCACTGCCAGCCTTTGATATCAGAGACTGAAGAATTACAGAACAGCTGCTGCTGGTATTGGCGATATAGTCAGATTCAGTAGAGTGTCTGACTCGTGAGTGTTAATCTTTAACATTGTTTCATTGAACAGATTACGTACTTCGCTGTATTCTATATATGGTGAACATGGCCAACATAGGCAATCATGTATCTTTCAATATATGACTGATAAGGCAGATTTTTTCCCCACAGTAGGTTGCTATTTCTTTATGCCATAGACCAGTTGCCGTCCAATAGAACCCGGTAACATGTTTTCCATCATCTATTATAAACTTCTGCATCTGCTTCATTTTGACATCTGTTATGCAATTCACACACTGGTCTGTTCATTTTGCTAACAATCATACATTACATATTTTTACATTTAATGGTAATGTCTTTCTTGCTTTCATCAACTCAGTTATTGGATAATTCTTTCAGTTTTTCTTTTGAATTTGCCATCAATACAGTGTCATCTGCATCATGTGCATTGTGATGCCCGCCAATAACAATAGGTTTTCTCAAGCACTAAACACTGGTCAAATATACATTGTAAGTAAGTCTATTATAAAGCTGTGGAAAACTAAATGTTGTGCTTTACTATTATTGAACAGCATATTTCTATGGCTCTAGTAATAATCATCATCTATTCCTAATGACTTCAGCACCTGCTGTAGCACCATGGGTAGCAGCCTCTTCATGCCTACCAATTTGTTATTGTAGCCTTTTCAACCCTCTACTAGTGACCTCATGACTGTGACCTTATGACAGCCTAAGCAAAAATGAAGAAATAATTTGTGAGCTTGCTCTAGAATAATTGTAAACAGCCACTTCATTACTATAGTGACCAGATTACTGTGACTTTATGTCAGTCTAATATTCATCATCAGTCCCATGCCCGGGTGGGACTGTAGGGTTGCTGCACAGTTACACCCTTGACCAGCTCCCTCCATATGTCTTGGTAGTTAATTCATGCATAACATGCCTTGAGCAACGTAGACTTGGCAGAACCCATCATCTATATTGTTTATTTACAAGAATTTTATATTTACAACATTTTATGAGGTTGATCACTGATTATTAATAGAGAATAGAGTGAGAAAGGTGAATTTTCTTCAACTTTTAGCACTCTGCATTGTTCATATATTACTTCACCTTTTATTGAATTCTTTTTCAAGGTCCCTCAACTGAAATTGCACCATTGTCAATTTCAGTTAAAGTCATTTTCTGCTTTTTAAATACAGTGTGATTTTCAAACCCAAGTCAAAGCTATTAATTAGTTTATACCATATAAATACACGAAATATTTTTAGAAGTAGTCTCTATAAAGGGTTGTCATCAGAAAGAAAACAGGTTTTAATCATACAAGAGATATTTTGAAAACTCCCTTAATTGATAGCTAGATAGATAGATAGAATGTGCAGGTGGTGTAAAGTATAGTGGCACAGAATAAGAAATTGGAGAGCCAAGTTTGAATTCCAGTAGAGTTCTTTACACTCTGTCTATATTTCTGAAATGAGGTATTATGTACATTATTTACATTATTCAGACTATTGTCCTCATCTTTGTCGCCATATTTATTACAACGTTTCAGCCGAAACATTCTTTACATTCATTTACATGGAAATACTCTTGGGGAAAGGTATGAATCCACCTTTTCTCACCCTAGCTATGGATTAAATAGAGTTCTTCAGCTTTGGTTTCCAGCTAGTCTCTGAGAAGGACAACTCTGAATTCCAAACAGCATGTAGCCCTGGTGAAACATGTTCTGCAGCCAAGGAAAGGATCATGGAGTTAACAATAACTATGATCTCAACTATGGTCGGCCTCTGAGCTTTGTAATTCATGGTAATGTGACGTGTAATATTAATAAAAGATATTTATTGATAGATGATGACTACAGAATCAGACTAACGTTCTTGGATGACATGAAATGGAAAGACTATATTGAATCTATTGCTAGGTTAGCTGCTAAGAAAGTTAGCTCACTGTGTCATGCTAAACAATTTTTCTCTCCAGAATCTATATTACATATCTATAAATCTACTATTCACCTATGCTTAGAATATTACTGCTACATATGGTCTGGTGCTCCTGCTATATATTTAGAGATCCTTGATAAAATACAAAAAAGGATCAGCAATATTATTGGTCCTAACCTGGCATCTCGGTTTCAGTCACTTTCCTACTACCATAAAGTTGCTTTCATGGTAATTATTCAGATGAGTTCTTCACTATGGTACCTAGGCTATGAATTTAAGTGCAGTACTAGACTGGTGGTACTATCATTTTACAGTTGAATTGGCTAGATATAACCATAAGTTTTATGTTAACAGTTTCTTCTATCACACTTCTTGCTTGTGGAACTCTTTCTGCCCTATACTTTCCAGTCAACTTTAATCTTCAAAAATTCAAATGCAATGTCAATCGTTATCTACTGTCTTTCTGATTGCTGTTCTATTGTTCTTGCTCCTTAGTAATGTTTGTTTTCCAATTCTTCTACACTCAGTAACCCCTTGTGTCTTAGTAGCTTCACTGTCTTGTTTGTAGTGAATTCAATTTAAGGAAGAAAAAAAAAAATGAGAGAAAATGGATTTTACATATTTTTTCTTTTTAAGAAAAAAAAAATACAAAAAAAAACTTAATGTTTTATATAATTATATCAGTCTGCTAGGTGAAGTAAAGAAACTAGTACTAAAAATACAGTATTCAAATATACTATTAAAAGAGTCACCTGCAGATGTTGGATAAGCTTATTGCTTGGTGAATAAAGTCGAAAGAATGCTAAAGGTTGATTAAACTTTCACTCCAGATAAATACAAAGAGAGAGAAAGAGAGAGAGAGAGAAATCTATTGGAAAATCTGTCTTCAATGAAGTAGGAATACATAATATGTTCTGCCCTTCAATCAAATGCCAATTCATATCACTGCTGGGTTAGCTATAACAGATGGTAGTTTATTTTTTGCATTAAAAAAGTAAATAAAATAAAAACAAAAAGAATGAAAGAAAAAAAGGCAAAGAAGGAAGTCTATTACATTTAAATTCAGCTTTTCTGAATGTCCTGAAAGTTTTACATTTGACTGGGATTTTCCGTATTATTTTTCAGTCTTAGTTTTTGTATTTAATGACACGTCAACACTACAGGCTCATGGCCATATCACATTGCTGGCCTTGTATTTTTCTAACTCTTGAAATATGATTAAAATAGATGTATTTGTAAGGGTAGTTTTTCCTAGTTGAAAATGCAACCAACTTAAATAATCCAGGATGTAACAATTCAAATGAATATTTTTTTTGTATGACAAAAGAACATTCTTAATAAGAATTGAACTTATTTATCAGTATTTTTATCAAATGCCAAGTATGGTTTTCTAAATTCTAAAAACACTTGTCTGAGATGAAATATGAGGATGGGTTTAGTTCAGATAATTGGAAAATGTCCTGATGATTTCAGTTTTTTTCTTCGTTTAACATATGGATAATCAAAACCTAGAAGATGGATCATCAAAAAAGCCATTATACTAACAAAAAATTCTTATAGTTGAAAGTAAATAAACAAATGACTAAACAACACTCATAGTTGTATTTTTTCACAATGACTATATTTGAACTTGCTATACAGAAGCAGGCTTATGTCCAGATCACATTGAAAGCCTGGTTCTCATCTGATCACCAAAGTTAAGCAATGTTGATCCTGGTCAATATCTAGATAGGTGACCACTTAGGAATACCAGATATTGTAACCTTGGCAATGCAGTGAAGTTGGTATCTCTGTATTTGATTGAGGTTGTGCAGGTGGTTAAAAGATTCCAAAGGGGTTCATTGCATTCACTTACAAGCAAATACCTTTGGGAAAAGTATCAATCCAGCTTTCCTTCTCCCAGCTATGAGTTAAATACCAGTATAAACTGTTACATCTACCCCTACCTACACACAGTAGGTCATTAGTCCATTCCTCTTCATGGTACAAAACTACTATCTAACACCAGCTGTTCTAGTTGAGGCCTAACCACATTACCAAAACATTTTAATAAAAAGGTTTTCTTGTTACTTTTATTTTTTTTTAATCATTTCACCCCAAGCAAGGCAATAAAGCCACTAAAATTTAAGGGGTTACTGAAAGTGAATTTTGGTTTATTTTGTTTAGCAGCATATCAAGAGGTTACTTAATGCCAAAATATGAATATTTTGAACGCAATTGTATGCCTTCAACTACAGATAAAATGTATTGTTGATCATTTGACTATAAAAACATATTGTTGGTCATTTTACTATAAAAAAGGTATTGCTGATATTTTTTATATAAAAATATACCAAAGAGGAAAGCTCATCAGAACAATTATATTATAAAAAGGAAACAAATTTGTTTACTAAATATTTTGAACAATTTTATGGCTTCAAGTAAATACTTTGAATGACATTGTATGCTTCAACTACAGATAAAACATATTGTTTGTCATTTTACTATAAAAATGTATTGTTGGTCATTTTTTTTTTTTTTTATAAATATAAGTATTGCTGGTATTTTAGCTATGGAAATATATTTTTATACTTTCATAGTGTTTCGTTTTTCTTTGGAAATTCATTATTTGCCCATAGCTGGGACCCTAACAGGTACTACCACCCCAGGTCAGGGAAAACCTTGGAACAACAGCAATTAAGAGGTGGTTCGACACTCCTCAAAATCACCAATCTTCTAATCAGAAGCCTTGATGTAGGATGTAGTTTATTGTCATACCCAGGACTAACTGGGAGTGGGGGAAAATAAAAAACTGAGAAAATATTAGTGATAAACAAGGACAAACAGGATTCAAAGACACATGACAATTGACATTGCATTTAAATAGTTGACAGGAAAGTAAGAAGCTGAAAGAGTTCCACAGGCAAGAAAAGAAAATATAAAATAGAAGTTTGTTATATCTTAGCAATTTCTGCAGTAAAATGATGAGGCTTAGATGCCAATCTATTGCTGTGCTTAAATTCATGAAGCCAATATACCAAAAAGGAAAGCTCATCAGAACAAGTATCTATATTATAAAAAGAAAATTTTTTTACTGATTTTTTTAAAATGTAAAGTTGTTTTTAACAATGACTAAATTGTTCTAATTTTTATTTTTTATCTTTTGTTTGTCATCACAGCTGGTTAATCTGTCATAAAATGAAAGTAAAATTCTTGTCATGCGATTATCTTATGACTTGAACAGGAAAAAATTCTTGAATCAAACACAAAATAAGTCTACATTCTTACAATGTAGTTTAGGATTTATAGAAAAATGCAATTGAGAAATCTGTAAAAAAAAAAAAATAAAACAATGTTACTATTAAAAAGAGTTTGATTTTTTTTTTAAATGTTATTATAAACTGAAATTTAACAGATACATTTCTAAATATTAACCTATTCACTGCTGACAAATTTCAGTCAATGTATTTCTATGACTCAAGTGCAAGTGACAAATTTCTGTCAGTGCCACTGAAAATGGGTTAAGGTTGGCTAGAACTTCCCCCAACTGTTATGTTGAAATACTTTAGTTAAATTACCTACTCATTATTTTTTTTTTTTTTTAAATTAATAATTAACTAAATTTTTTCATTGGAAAATTGCATTTTTTGTTAGCATTATTTGAAGCTGAGGGAGTCCGAGACAAAAAAGATGGCAAAATATCGGGTGGGGAGAAGAAATTGAATTTTGTGTTGTAGGACCCCAAACCACACTTTTATAAGTGATTTTCGAAAAAATGTGTCATGTGAGGATTGTCACTGGAGCCATTTATTTCAATGAGATTCAAATGACTTTCCTAGCAAAAAGTGGCAGAAAAAGCAACTATCCAAAATAGATCCTCTAAGAATGAATTAAAACTGATCCTCTAAGAATGAATTAAAACAGATCCTCTAAGAATGAATAAAACATACACGTGAGTTTTGATTAATTTTAAATGATCATTCATTCATATATGTGTGTGTGTATTTGGGCAGCAACCTTTCTTTTAAACATCTTTCATTAAATATGACAAAGAAAATTTCCTTAATTTTTTTTTTATTTAGTTTTTCCAGCATTCTTAAATTTTCTGTTTGGTGGGAGTAGGGGAGTACAAAAATTGTCCATTGTCCCAAGTGCTTTCAGTCACTTCTTTAGACATTTTCAAGGTGGTTGTCTTTGGTGGTGTTAATTTATTTTCATGTTTTTGACTGTGTAAGATGTATTATTTGTGAATTATAGAAGGAGCTTAATTTCAAGCCATCATGTGTTGGGCATGGCTGGAATTCGAGTGAGTGACTATTTTTAAGTCTTTCAGCACTCTGTTACCATTGTTACACAAGATTGATGGCAGGGGGAGAGCTGTTTGATGTACAGGGCCTCATTTATAACAAAATATTTACAGAAAATTGATTTTAAAAAAAGGACACTAGTGTTTTTGACCAGTATCTTTCTCAAGGGGTCATGTTGATAAATGTCTTTTTATGGTGCTTTGCTTTGACAAGTGAGGTGGTTATATGTCTGATATAGGTAATTGATTCATAAGAAACCGTCTTGTACTGGCCAATGAATTTGATGCACTATAGTGATCATTGCCAGTTTAAATTTGATATGGTTATTTTATTATTAACCCTAGAACACTAACCATGGGTATATAGTACCCAGCGCAAATTTTCCTATTTTTAATCCCAATTTTCAGTACCTGATTATCTTACCTAAATAATATGTTTTTCAGTTCTTATTAATGTTAACTCAAAGTACAAAGTCTGAAGTGCCTGCATGTAAAATATTTCAAATAAAGATTTATATTTAATATTTTTTTTGATATTTTCAAAATCGGGTATGATATACACATGGTTTGTAGTGGTGTAACTTTAATTGATGGTTAGTGTTCTAGGGTTAACAACAAGATTTGTAATCTTCCATTTTCTTAATATATTAAGTTTTACATATTTTTCAGCAATTACAACAGAAATATAGTGTTTAATGATTTTTCGTATAACAAATTTGTTCTGCTTATAATTATTGTGCATCTGGTTACCATAAAATATGTTGATGTTTTGTTGTGTTGTATTTTTGTTACTGGTGTTTGTATTTTTTATAAGAATAATTCTATTTGTTTATCAATAATGTAGTTATGAAAATTATTGCTGACTAATGTTTGTTTTATGTGTTTTAGTTCACTCAGAAATATTCTTTAGGAAGAGGTAGTTAGGTGTGCTCTATTTAGGAAGTTTTTTTATTACTGCTATTTTATAGCTTTCCGGGCATTGACTATCATAAGTTAGAAGACAAGAGTTCATGAGGGTGGGATTTTTATACAGGTAGGTGATGTTGGATTATAGTTCTGTATGAGAAATAAGATTTGTTATTTTATAGCTTTCTGAACATCGACTATCATAATTTAGAAGACAAGAGTTCATGAGGGTGGGTTTTTTATACAGGTTGGTGATGTTGTTATTAACCATGAGTTCACATTTAAATTTTAGTGTCGATTTTTTTTTGTACAAAGGCTTTGGCAGTGTTTTATGAGAGATCGGTGGTTGCCCATGTAGTATGTCGCCCCTCTCTATATCACTGATACTGTCCAAGAGAAAGGTCAAGTCCAATACAGCTTGGCACTGGCATCATAGCAGGAGTTGCCAGAACAAAGTTTAACATAACATCATACTGTCTTAGGGACTCTAGCTCCAGATTTGTCCTCAGGGTTTATTCACAAAACCTTTCCCATGACTGTGTATGGCTGCAAAGCAGCAGAAGTTTAAAATCAGAATTTTTCTTCTCTTGAATTAAAAAAAAAAAAAAAAAAATTTAAATAAATGATAAAATCATAGTAGTATTTTTTTTTTCTCACAAGGACTACATTTTAAATTGCTATACAGATGCAGGCTAATGACAATATCATGTAACACCAATTCTCACCTGATCAGCAAAGTTAAGCAACATTGAGCCTGGTCATTATCTAGATGGGTGATTGATTTGGAATACCAGGTGGTGTAAACTTGGATGTGTGGAAGGTGAAGTAGATAATGGCTCGGAATGAGGACTCAAGTTTGAATTCTAGGTAAGTACTTTATATTTACTTGTGCAAATACACTTGGGGAAAAACATAAATCCATCTCTTCTCCCCCAGCTATGAGTTAAATATTGCCTTGGTCAGCAAACAGTCTACTGTACAAAGTAACAGCAGCCTATGTGAATTCTTCTGCCAAGTTAATTGTGAATCAAAAAGAGCCACAATTGCCCAAGCACACCTCACACACCACAGCTAACATAGGAACAAAGGTAGGCAGAAGCAAATCTTAGATTTTTCTTATTCCTACTCACTGACTTTACTACTATTCCAACCTGATGAGAGTAACTCATTTACTATACAAGCCAACATTCTAGGCTGCATGAAAAAAAAAAAAAAAAAAAAAGCAAAAAAAACTGATGCTTGAAAAGTGATACACCAAATCAGAAATATAAATAGATCTTGTTGATTTTGAAACTATCCAGCAATGAAGTGTTCCTTACTTAGGTACCATGCATGATGCATGTTTGGGTGAGCATGTCTCTTTATGATTCTCAAGTGGCTCCTGGGACTTGTACAGGATGAACATCATTGTAAAAAATAAAAAAAACTTGGCAGAATTCCCACAGTAGGCTGATGTTACTTTCTGCAGTAGACTGGTTGCCAACCAAGCCTAAATGACCCAGTCTGTCCTGCTATTTAACCCATAGCAGAAGGAGAAGAGATGGATTCATACCTTTCCCAAGGATATTTACATATAAAGGAATTTAACAAATTCGACTGGTATTCAAACTCAACCCTCCAATTTCTCATTCTGAATTGTTATCCAGGCCTCGTGTCCATTTAATAAAGCCATTTAATTGGAAAGTTAGGCCTACCATTTGATGGCTTTTGGATGTTTAACTATTCAATAACAGTATTAATAAAAAAAATGTGCAGAATATTTCATTGTCAAATTTGACTACCAACATGGAAAATAAAGTTCATGTGGGTTGTCCAAATAAAAGGTTCAGTTTGAAATTTCATCTAATATCCCCTGAAGGAGGTCAGAGTGTACAATGGCCAAAACATCACAAATATGGCAATATAGATGAAGACAACAATCTGAATAATGTAAATAGTTACAAAACCATATCTCAGAAACAGACAGAAAAATAAAGTTGACAAATAGATTTCACATTCCTGCTGCAGTAGTTACTGACTTCACTCTAAAGCCATGTGGAAAAGGCATGAATCCATCTCTCCCAGCATAGAGAATGCACCCATGTAGCCCAATGCTGTCATTTTTTTTTCAACTAAAATTTGTTTGAACAATTTCTGAGGCACATGTTGGAATTAAAAATCAAGAAGAAAGAGATTGTCAGTACTCAGGAATTAATGCAAGTGTAGGAATACCCAATATTGTCTGCAAGCAAACTTTTAATACCTGCTAGGTGATGTTGTATAATGTAGTGAAAAGGGAAAGGATACAAACACCCTCTCTCCTCAACCATAGGATGTCATAATTGACAAGATGTGTCTTGTTACCCACTCTCAGAAATTTCTTCATCCCTGAACCACAATATCACATTGCATGCAACATAATACTATCACTACACTAACTCTCATTAAGAAAAACTCATACAACCACAATATCTCCACTGCAAGCTATCACAAATATATATATTTCTTTCTCCAGTACAATAATATCTCAACTAAAAACTATCACATCTCTCTCTCTCCTGAAGTCTATCACATAAATGTCTCTTCAACATAATATCTCCACTATGGTCTATCACATGAATATATCTCTCTCCATCTCTGTAGGCCTCCGTCGGTCAGGGTTGACCATGGGTAGCATCCTAGTTGTCTACTTGGCTGGAGCATTGACATCTGTGACTATAGAAGCTGATGTAGGAGTGACAATCTCTGTTGTAGAGGTCTCATGTGTGTTCTGTCTCTGGTCTGTTGGAGTTGTCACTTTGCTTTCTGTGGGCCTGCCATTCCATGGCAACTTGTGTCAGCTTCTCCTCCCCTGACTTGAAATGTTTGTTCAGGGTTCCTCACCATTAGAATTGTATGGCTGCTAGGCTCTCCCAGGACTGTGTTGATGTCCACAGCTTTCATGTCGTGCCTCATGACATCACAATATCGCAGTTGTGGCCAGCCAGTGGGTCTCCTTCCAGAGGCCAGCTCTCCATATAGGAGGTGACCCAGCCAATACTGATCGGGTGTTGATTTGTGTACCTTCTGTTAGCTACAATTTTTTCCATCTTCCCCACCACAACTCCTCTTGGCAATTTATAGTCCAATCTCAGCTAGACTATTACATAAATACATATCTCTTTCCAATATTTCAACTAAACAATCATATCTCTCTCCAACAGTCTATCACATAAATATGTCTCTCTCTAACAAAATATCACAATGACAATGTCACATAAATACAGGTTTCTCTCCAAAACAATATCTCCACTATAGTTCATCACATAACTAAATATATATCTCCAAAACAATATGTCTACTACAGGATCACATCAATACATCTTTCCCCTATACAATAATATCTCCACTACAGTCTATCACATAAATATATATATCTCCATTCAATGCTAGAAAATATCCCAGTTCAACAAACTAGTCAACACTGCTACAAATTAATAACTTCCAGAACAAACTGTTCAACACTACTACAAACTGGTAACCTAAAATTGTTACAATCTTAATTCATTTTATTACCTTGTTCTCATTTGCATGTATTATTATTTTGAGAAGGCTTATTCACATGATAAAACATTCTCATTCTTATTTGTGAATGAAGCAAATAAATGTTGAATTCATTTATTTTGAGATTGTTAAATATTTTTCATTTTATTAAGAGTTTTTTGGTGGGCGGGACTCTTGGTTAATCTAAATGGGACTCCTCTTAAATATTAATTTTGGGTTCCCTTTGCAAGTATTAATCACAGAATAGGGCTATTATATGTATAATGTCAGTGATCTGCCAATCAGGAAAAAAGGCATTGTCAGTGGTCATGAAATTAATGCAAGCATAACTGGTAGAATAAAGTGATTGTATAAAATAAATAAACTGTCCAACAACTGGTTTTACAAAAGAACATCATTGAAGCTCATTATGAAAGGGATTGTTGGTGGTCAGTCTGGTAGAATATAAAGAATTAAAAAATCAGAGATTTTTAAGCAACAAACATATCGATTTCATAACAACTAACGAAAATAAATGGCCAAAAACAAACACTTGTTTGTAACAAGAAGTGTAGGGATAATGAAAATTCGCTAAAAACATTTCTCCAGATCAGAAAATGTTTTTTGTTGATTTTGCTTGAAGCTATCCAGCAGTGAAACCAGTTAATTGGAATTGACGTCCTTGGAAAGCCATGTCTATCATTTGTTTGCTTCTGGATATGTAAATAATTACAGTTTACAGCATTATTAGAAAAAAAAGAAGAGTTGCTGGGTTGTCAGAAGTGGCTATCAACATAGAAAATAAAGTCGACAAATCGATTTCACATTCCTGCTGCTGTAGTTATGAACTCAGCTCTAAAAAAGCCATTAAAAAAAGGCATGAATTCACCACTACCAGTACCGGGATTGTAACCTGTTACTCAACATAGCCCAATACAATCTGTCGAACGTTAAATGGAAAAGAAGATTGTCAACTTCATGTCATAAATAAAACTAAAACACTAAGTAACTGACTCAATCTAACATTGCCTTTAAAAATAAAGAAAATTAAAAGGTTCTGGTTAAAAGAAGTACCCTGACTTATCTGCTAGCCCACGCGGTACTTAGATTTTGAAAACATTTTAGGGCCGAATTGAGCTAATTTTTTTTAATTGATTTCAATTTCAACACACAAGACAAGATTCTCGTGTTAATTCAGTGGTGTGGTGGTTGTGGTGATAGTCGGAGGAGGACAAAAAAAAAAACAAAAAAAAAAACGTGTATGGTCTGACGTAAAACGTGATTTTTACTTTTCAAAAGTAAATTTAAATTTATACTAGGTTGCACATCAGATATAACTACAAAGTTTTCACTAGAAAATGCTAAAAGTTCAGCCAACTTCAGTCGCAATGCAAACTGAAACAAGTGAAAGTTTGAGACATTTTTTTTCCTTTAGTGGTTTTTTAATCGCATGACCACGTTGTTGTCAATCAGTAGTTCCGTCGAAAAAACGGAATCGTCATGTTTTTGACTATTATTAAATTAATTTTTTTTTTTTAGGTGTATATTTTTTTATTTTAACTCCGATTTTTAAAGACTTATTATTCGCAAGAAAAATAAGGTGTTTGCCAAACATACAAAAAGTGTAATTGTTTTTTTGTTTTTTTTTAAGAAAATAAAAACAAACAGGGGAAGTACAAAAAATGTTAACTTTTTTTTATCTTTTAAATTAACAAAAACACGGATGTTGTGATAGAACCACACCTTATAAGCATTTTGGTAAGACTAAGAGGGATTGATTTCTTAAAAAAAATTAATAGATTATATTGTTTTTGCAATAAAAAAAATACTAGAAATATATTTTTGTTTTGTTTGCACCAATTTTTAAGAAAGCATAAAAAATTAGCATGTTATATTTTTAAATTTTTATCAAGTGTTTTTTGTTTGTTTATAAAACAGAATGCTTGTAAAAACAAGTACAACAGGTTTATTTGCAATTTTTATCTGTCTTTGGGGGTTCGCTTTGTTTGTTTATGAAGAGAGAAAAAAAACAAACAATTCCAAATGTGTAACAGAACTTTAGTTTTTTTCAGATCCATTAAATTAAAAATGAAAAACAGGGAAAAAAACAGTTGCAAAAATAAATGAATAAATAAAAAAAGCATTTATATTTGTTGACAAAGTAATTACTAGTTGCGAAAATTTGGGGGATCAGTTTTCTTAGAAACTGTATTATAAATTAGTCACCCACTTTTTGGTCACAGTATTTTAAAAATCCTGTGACTGAAATACAGCATTTATCAATCTGTGTATATCACTATCGAATAAAAAAAAAATCACGATTTCTCCGATCTGAGCGTAATTAAATTAATATTTATGTCATTAAAGATGTTAAACTACACTTTATCTAAATTAGTGAACAAAATTAAAGATCTTTAAAGAAAGGCTTTAATTATATTAAAAAAAAAAATGACCACTCAATTTTTGACCACTGCTTAACTATGTAAAAATAAAACAGTTACACGCCAACAATTATTCTTTTTTTATATTTTATGAAATTTTAAACAAGTATTTTTAAAAACAAAAAGGAAATTGACTTAATTTTTATACTTACGTAAAAAAGGTATATGCGTTTAGGGAAGTATCCAGCAGGTAATTTCAGTGTACTAGTGTTATTTTATGTAGTTCTTTTTAAAGAAAGATCAGGATTTAGGTGATCTTTCTGACCAGGTTCTTGTTTATTTCTTTTTCTTTTTAACAAGTCACATGAGAATGAAACAGTAAACTTTAAAAAAAAAAAACGGAAGCCGTTCTTTTTTTTTTTTTTTTTTTAAATAAATAAAAAAGTGAACTTTAAAGCGAAAAAATTACTCTCGTATTCCACAAGAAAAAAGAAAAACTCCAATACTTAACTGGAGTAGGGAATAAATGATTTTAAAAAGTAATTACAGTTGAGTAAAGTAAAGAAGACGTCCTCTTGTTTTTTTTTCCTTTTTAGCAGACGAAAGAAATGAAATGAGAAACGATTTACTATTGCCGTTCTTTTTCGGGATATGCAAAAATAAATAGCCTTCCTCAGCGCTTCACACGGTTTATAAATAAGTTTACCGTGTCCTGCATGGTCTACATGGGGACACGGAACGTATGGGTCTGTCAGGTTGCCAACTGTCAATATAAAAGATGACAACCTGTAAAAAAAAAAATAGCTTCGGCTAAATGTCGACCCCTGCCTTTGCGGTTTTTTTTCTTTTGGCCTTCCTTTCGTTTCAAATGTTCACTTGGTCGCTTACGTCATCAACAAAACAAAACTATGGATTATCTCCCTTTGATACACCTCGATTTAAGATTTTAAGTATCTAAATTTAAGCATCTTAATTACTAATTTTCATCCTAACCCTAAGATCGTTACATTTTACAACCGTTCAAATAGGCATAGTGAATCTGAAATAAATTATTATTCAATTCAAAATTCAAACCTATCCAGCAGACCAAGCACTGATTTACCTCCCTTACATACCACACTGGGGCTAGTTTTTGATACTTCCTTGAAAAATTGGAAATGAGGTATGGTAAAGTTTTGGAAAACTAGTATAGAATATATAATGTCTTCCCAAATGTTGAAATGTATTTCAGTTCTTACGAAAAAAGAAAAGATAGAATATAAATTATTGTATTTTTGACGGTTTCATCTTATTTCGAATGTATAACTTTCTAACTTGAAAAAAAAAAAGGTTACCAATCTAAATTTAATGGTCAAGTCGTAAAAAAAATATGGAATCATTTTTTTTTTATGGTGGCATGGGGGATAATTTTTGAGGGTTAGCATTCATTAGACTTTTCTTAAGCCACAACATCAGAATCGGAAAATGTTAATTTTTTATCATAAGGTATTTTATTACGAACAGGATGTTCATAATATCAATACATTTATCAGATCGGTCCCTGAATTCTTGAATTATCTGTACTTAGATTTTAGTTTACTGACAAATGTCAATTTTAAAACTGTGCTTACAACATTGATTACACCGATGTTGGCCCTTTTCCCCAATTCGTAATAGTACGCAGTTATCAATGATGCAAACGCATTTTCAAACTTGACATATGTAATCTAAAAGGTACAGACAATTCTGTAGGAAATTCTGTCGTTGAGAATTTTTTTTAATAAATTCTTCTTCAAACAATAAGCCTTAAGGATATGCCTATTAAATAAATAAATCATTTTTTTTATTTACAAACATATTTATTATTTTAGCCATTGGTAGGGAGAGTTTTTATTTTTATTGTGTTATGTTTTTTTTTTTAAAGAGATTTAAGCATTTCCCAGACGTTTGTATAAATGAAATGTAAAACGATTTTATATCTAGATTGGCCATGAGTTTGTCAGTCATATTTGTTTCCCTTCCATTACCAATTAAATCGCTAGTTCACATTTACAAAAATGTACATGAATCCAAGGGTCAAAAAGAGTAAAAAAATAGTCTTTAGTTGGGCTAGTCTTTTGCTAGGAAATTTGTTCCGGCTTTCCTGCATCAAAGGGATGAGGTTAAAAAATTGCGACAAAACGCGAATAAAAACAGCAAGATTAGAGCGGACAAACTCTCTCTTTTAGGCGCGGACGAATAAAGAAAAACTCCTGCTCGGTGTGTAACAATAAAAGAAGAAAGTGCTTATTTACATATACAGTAAAAAAAGGAGTAAAATGATAAAGACAATTTGGAGAGAAAGAAAGGGAGAAGAAAAAGTCCTTTAAGGGAAGAGGAAATGTTCATAACAAAAAAAAGGCTTGCTCAAAATATTTCTCTGAGCGCCTAAAAGTTCTTTAACCGAGTAGAATTTTGTTAAGGTTTAGAAACACTCACAGTTCTTGTAGAGTAGGAAAATGTTGGTAGATATAGGAATTCTGTAGCTGAGTTGAGTTCGTAGTTCGACAACAATAGTCTTGTACGTGAAAGGAGGCAGCTTTCAACTGGTCTTCAATAGTGGACCGACGTTCGTCCTCGACAGCCTTTAATAGGTAGTTCTTTGGTTGAAAGTGCTTCCGAAGTTGACTGGTGCTCCCTATCGTCGACCTCACAGACGGTGGTCGAAATCTTACTGCCAAATAGGCGAAGATTCATCAAATCTATGGAGATTTGTGAGGCTCAGAAGGATCGGGGACGTTTCTCTCCAAAATCGTTATACAAATTTCCTGGCCCCATCATTGGTCAGAAAATATATTCTTATCTCTGATAAGAAACAATGCTTTGGGGGCCGTTTTTGAAAGTAATGAAAAAGGTTGGAATGAACAAGCTGTGAGATTTCCCCCAGACTTTATGGCACTATGGAAAGAATAATGGTGGTGGAATTCCTTTTTATATTTTCCAGCTCTCTCGTTAGAAAATATATTCTTATCTCTGATAAGAATCAAGGCTCTGGGAGCCGGTTTTGAAAGTAAGAAAAAAGGTTGGAGTGAGGATTGAAAAAATAGGCTAGAATGTAAACTTGTAAAATATTGTTCTCAAGTTAAATTCCAATACTTTGGGTACTTCGTCCACAGAAAAATATATGGTTTAAAAAAAGATTTTTAAGTTATTAGTCAATAGTAAAAACCTTTTGTTGAGAAAAGACTTTGATCGTCAGTGAAGATTCACTGACCGCCCCTGGTGTTGCTGTTGGAAATTGTCGTGTCCATAAAGAAATACATAATTAAAAAATAATTATACTGTCACTGTGCCGTGTCCACAAAAATAAATAAATACAAATTAATTATAATGTCAAAATAATTATAATGAAATGATTTTAATTATGATGTCAAAAATAACTATAGTGAAATAATTTTAATAAAATAATACTTGATGACTCTAGAATTTTAGAAAAAAATTAAAAAGCTAGAGGCACTAAGTACATGGCTTCCATGTCTAAGTCAAGTCTTTGTCATTTGATATTCTTTTGTTTTGGGTATGATGATAAACTACGTCTGGCAGCAAAGTCTCTGATAGGGAGATTGGAGGTTTTGAGGAACATTGAATCGCCTTTTCATTACCGCTGTTCCCAGTTCACCCTTACCCGAGGTGGTAGCACCTATGGGCAAATAGTGAACTCCAAAACAAAAACAAAACACTATGAAAGTATAAAAATACATAATTTTAGTAAAATAACCAGCAATGCATATTTATAATAAAAAGGTTTAACTATATTTTATCTGTAGTTGAAGGCATTCAAAACATTTAGATTTCTGCATTAAATAAGCCATAGAGATTGGTATGCCGCTAAACAAAATCAACCAACCAACATTTGATATTTTAAACTGGATGTTAAATTCCTTAATATTTAAGAAGAAGTGGATAATCTGTTCCCTTTTGCTTTCCTTATGGGATCTAAATCAGTCATTAACAGAGTCTCTCTCTTTAAAAAAAAAAAAAAACAGAGTTTTCTTTAAATGAAAAATGTACCGCCAATCCTCTTTGAGGATGCTAAATCAAAATTTTATATTTTCAAATTTCATGACTAATTTTACTTTATAAAAATTTAAACATACACTGTCCTATACACTAACTTTAGGGAGAAATGTATTAAAGGTAAGCCAGATGGCATAGTAATTTTTTTGTTTAGTGTGTAAAAGTTTTTTGTATTTAGAATTGGCTCTAAAATGCACCGCCAGAAATAAGACATGGTCATTCATTTTTTTTAAATTCAGAAAAAAATATGTTACCCTCGTATTTTTGTTCACTGAAAAGGGTGGCTTTCGCCACCGTAAATTAAAATCGAAGTCTGTTGAGCCACTCCTGAGAGCATTTAAGAACACAGGTCAGCGGTAGCGCCAGGACAAATGAAGCCTAGGGTGTGGCGTAAAGTGGTTGGACGGCAGAAAGGAAGAAGCCTGCTGGCTGTGGCAAAAGGAAGTAATACGATGCACTGGTATAAACCCGGCTGGCTGCGAAAAGGTTTTTTGGCTTTTCCATGTGGAAAGTCTCCAGCAGAGCAAAGGACAGAAAAGTTTCGGCATTCTTAAAGAACTACACCGGTGAAAGACATTTCATTATAACGTAAAACCTTCCGGAGACACTCGCAGAAAAGGAAAATTCAAAACCAAGCAAAAAGATCGTTAAATAGCCACAATGAACCACGTGGAGACCAAGCAGAAAAAAAAGAAAAAAAGAAAAAAAAAACGAACGACAGTGAAAAAACAACGTTAAAATCTTCCTGAAAATATCGAATGAAATACAAGTAGGGTTTTTCGTTTAACTATTAAGTGGGTGCACCTTCTTAATTTCAACGATTTTTGTATCAACTTCGAAAAGATATTTTTCTTTCATAATTTAAAAAAACATTGTCTTGTGAATCTTTTTCGAGCTAATTATTTCTATAATTTTGTTACGTTACCTTGCCTTGACCATGATAAGGTGCACAAAAGGACATTTTTGTGTAAGACTTTTTTGTAGAATTTGTACTTTGCTATAATATTTTGTATCAGTTTAATAAATGTTTGTATCTTTCAAATTTCCATAGAAGCGGACTAGGAAAGAAACACACTCCTGTATCCAACAGATAGATAAAGATAATTGTTATTTCTCAACATATTTGAACCTCTTGAGTTTGTTTTATTATTTTTTTTTTACTTACGATTGTGCGGTATAATCTTTACCCCGGATTCAGCTCGCACTACGGCCCCACGCCTGATTGGTTTCGTCTACCTGAGATCAAAGCAGTTACTTTGGTGACCAAGCGTTGGAGGCGAACTGGTATCGAACCGGAAACGACCAGATCGACCGGGACACAGGCTAGTGGCCGCGACAAGAAGGCAATCCCAAAACGTTCGAGGAAGAAACCTTACAGCTTCGCGCCGCAACTGGGAGTTGACCACGGGCCGACAGCGTAGTGTCATATATTGACGTCGCGACCAGTGGACGTCACATATTGGCGCTGGACTGCGACCGCGACCACCGGTGGGTGTCACACTTGGAAAACGTTTATTATTTTGGTTTTTAATTATTTTATTTTAAACAAAGTTTTAATGTTATCTGTTTTATTTTATTTCATTATTATTATTTATCACTAATAATGTCCCTACAGTTACCACCCAGAATATGAATTCACGGATCATGGGCCAATCATAAGCCAAGTGGCAATTTCGAAGTAGATCTATAGAATGGTATATAATCATTTTAATGTAGGGGTTCTCTGAGACATGAAAATTATTTCAGTGGTAACAACGGTAAAAAGGTTGAGAAACGCTGGCCTAAGCACCTGTTTTACGGAGTGCTCGCTCTTTGTAAGCGCGGCAGACACAAACCCAAGAAACGTTTCAAGTATACTGTGAAAAGACAACCAGCAAAAATATTAATATTAATGTCAAAGACGGGGACAAAAAGGCAGAGAATAGGTCTAGCTGGAGAGAGTTAGTTTTTGACGGTGGCAATCGTTTTGAAGTCAAAAGAGTTGAGCATTTGAAGTTGACAAGGCCTCTCAGGAAAGGTGAAGTAGTCTTGATCTTATAAGATATTCAGTCTGACTTTGTATAAAAACATATGCTGGAAGGTTGTTCGATGTCTTGCTGGATTTGCCAGTCATCGAAGATCACATGAAAATCAACAATCTAATGCTGACTATGTGAATGTCCTTCCTGACAGACCTGCAGGGTACTTAGGTATGTTTTGTGATAAAATTTGCAGGTCTAACGCCGAGCTCAAGGGGTAACATAAGAGTGCACAAATAGAAAGTCACTTTCAAAACACTCCAAAGTTCTTTCGTGTGACTCATATGTAAAAAGGTATGCAGGAACAAGTCTGGTTTGCAAAGTGATCTGCGCGCCCATGGCTATTCAGTTCAACATTGAAGAGATGGTCGTCTTCAGTAAAAATGTGTCTATATATATATATATATATATATATATATATATATATATATATATATATATATATATATCGATTTCGACATTTGAGGATCCGACAATCTCATTCAGTTTTTATGTATGAGTCGTGCGTGACACTTCAGTCCCGCTAGTGACCCGCATACAATCCGCCTATTGTGCAACAGCGAGGATCTCGGGGCATAGCAACAGGAATATTTGCTGGCGCTTTTTGCTGATGCCTTCCATCTCTTAGCCGATCAATACGACTGGTTTAAAAATTTCAGATACCACTGAGTAAATAGTAAACCCAAAGACTATAAGTAGGAATCGGAGAGCCGAGTTCGAATTCCAATCGAATCCATTACATTCGCTAATGCCCTTGGGAAAGGTATGAATCCTCTTCTTCTCCCTCCAGCTATGGGTAAATAGCAGGACAGACCGGGTTCTGGTCTACTACAGAAAGAAATGGCAATCTACAGTGGGAAAAAAATCTGCCTCGCCAGTTGTTATGGTGGAACACACCTATTCTATAGTTAATAGACTCTTCCACCTATAATAAGTAGGAGTAGTAAGAGTAACGAGTCGGGCAGTCAGTCGGTGAGTCAGTCGATGTCGGACGACAGTTAGTCGAATACGAAAGTATCAGCGACCACAACTAGATTTCTCTGCGTAATATATATTATATCAAGTTCCTAACGTTTTGTACGTCGAACCTATTTTAGGACCGACTTAGTACAAATACAAGCCTCCACTGTGAAATCACTCCACAACACCAGTCATGTATCGAAAGATACACGATCGCCTACGCGTGTATCATGCATGGCACATAACTGACTGATGAGGTACATTTACAGCTGAGAGGTTACTCTTTAGCTTGTCTTTATACCTGAGCCACGGCCGTCCAATAGTCCTTTGTCCACTGCCAAGCTGGCTATACATGAGGACATTAGGTATTGCAACATAACCAGCCAACAAAGTTGTGACTGCATAAAGTCTCAATTCCACCAATGTTGCATTTTGCGAGATTAGCATTGGACACCCTTTCGTCAAAATAGTTTTGACGAAAGGGTGTCCAATGCTAATCTCCGCGTGATCTGTGGCTACTATAGCCACAGATCACGTGGAGACAACCTTTGTGGAAGACATCCAGCTGATTGATATGGGACTTATATAGGATCGACGATTCTGAGCCATATAGTCAAAACAGCTTCTCTATAAACCCCTACTTTGGTGTCCAATTCGATACCTGACTCATTCCATAGACCAGCGTTTCTCAACCTTTTTACCCTTTCTTAACCCTTAAAATAAATTACATGTCTCAAGGAACCCCTGCGCAAAAACAAAATTATATACCATATCTTTCTCATTTTATTTTCATCGTAGTTCACGTGGTAAATATCATAGTTTATATTTTTTGAATAACTGGTTTAAGGAAAAATTAATACTTTTTTGTCAAATTTTTCTGTAATAATAAAGCAAAAACAAAGAAATAAGTAACTTTGAAATCCAGGTCCCGTTCGCTGAGTGGACACTGACTAGTAAAGGTGGTTTCACACTAGTGCCGTACAGATATCACTAAATAAATTCCCAATGATTTGTTATATTTTTTAATAACATAATAGGTTAGATAGGATGATATTACAATATTACAAGAAGCAAGAATATATTGTTTGTGTTTAGTAATATTACGTATATGAAATTAAATAAAAAGTCAAAAGTGCATTAGCTTATCTCACCTGTACTCGCGGAACCCTTGGGGACCTTTTGTGGAACCTTAGGGTTCCGGGGAATCCCGGTTGAGAAACGCCGCCATAGACGGTGGCGAAGCTTTCCAAATGAACTTGTAGATTTGAAGATCCGATTTGTTATTTCGTCATTATCTGCAGACTTGAATGTATCTCTATCTATAAAAGGCAGGATGTGTGTGTGTGTGTGTGTGTGTGTAACAAATGCACGGCCACAATTTTCGAAGGATTTGTACCAAAATTTACATGCACATGCTCCAAGTTAGCAGGAAGGCCAAGATCGACTTTGCATTTTCGCAACTCTCATCGATAGTGGAAATAATCGAGTTTTTCATGCTTCTACGGCAGTTTTCATGTAGTTTGCGGCCATTTTGTACTGGCCAGAGTGAGAGCCAATAGCTGGCTGCCAGAAATAGGCAGGAAGATTCTATTGGCCAAGTGATAGCGATTGCTGTACGAGTCGTACGATTTTTTAATCAAGCACGGGCACCGCCGGGCCATGCTGCTAGTCCTAAATATGTAAATGGTTTCACATACACACGCGCGCGTGCGCGCGCACACACACACGTATGTGTATTAGTATCCGTTCATGTTTCATTAATCGGATTCATCTAAAAATATTCTTCGATGTGTACAATATACTACAGAGCAAGAATTCTCAAACGGGGGTCACTTGGCTCCTAAGGGGAGGAATTTCAAATGTAATGAAAGGTATTTTCGTTAGAAGTATCCGGTCTTAAATCAAAATCCATTGAAATTTGTAACCCATTAAAATAAAAATCACTTTTCTATTTGATTGAAGCTAATAAAACAATTTGGTTTCATCGACTGTTTCAATAATTATCACTAAAAAGGTGTAACTGTAATGGTAAGCGAAAAATTACGTGATGAAAAATCAAAATGGTGGGAAGGGAAGAGTTTCGCAAGAAATTTTCTTTGGGCCTTTTCGGACTGAAAACTTGGAGCAGTCAGACCTGTTTTTCATCATGCTCAGTACATTCAATGATGCTACAATTGAAATCGCCTGGTGCCAACAAGGTAAATGCTATTAATGTTTCTCAAATTCTACGCTTTAAACCAAGTATTTCTTATAAACCATGCACATAATTTACGCATTTAAAGTAAATAAGTTTGAATACCCTAAAAATCATTTTTAATTTACAATTAGCCTTTGTAGCTTTATTTATAGGCATATTTACCTGATGATTTTATAGTAACCCCAGATCCTTTGTAAAACTTCATCAGAAGTCTTTTTGTTCTGTGTACTGTTGTTGTTGTTGTATCTATGTAAAGTTTGTCGTTTCCTCATAAATATTTACATTCGTACCCCCTAAATATATTTCATCCATTGTGCTTATGCAGGCTCTTTTGTTTTAATTGCAGTTTTCACAGCTGCATATTTATCTGATGAAATAAAATATCCTACAACATAATTCGCGCGATTAGTCAGTTCTCTCATGCATTCAAATGGGGCAACAGCGATTACATTTTTAGTGTCCAACTTTTAATTTTAAAATATTTTATTTGTGATCTAATTCCATTGATTAAAAAAGATTCCTTCAATACATTTCCTACGTAAAAGCACTTCGATCGACCAAATCTGTTCAAAAAGCGGATCACAGAGCCTTGATATTTCTCTGTCTCCTCATTGGTCAATTAATCCTATTATCGTGTTCTCACCTACGTCCGTGCGGTTGACCTGTTCAAGTTAGCAACAACGCCGACGCGTTATTCAAAACGATTTTCCCGCCAAAATCAGAAATGCTCTCTGGATCACGTGACCACTTTGGTAATAAATACGACGTTTTCAACTCTTTCTTTTTGCTTCTCTTGCCTACCAACCATGTAGTCCAGCAGAGAAATCGCGTTTCCCTCTGTAGAAAACGCTGTGAAACACTATACAGAAACACACACACGCGTGCGCGCGTACGAACATTGAACATCTATGAACTAATCTCATTCACGCCATAAACAGAAACTTATTCAACTTTACAACTTTCAACTCTTGTCAATATTCACCAGCGAGAAATATTACTTCAAAATCTCTGGAGCTATAAGTTCTTACTAACATATTCTCAGCTTTCCAGAATTCTTTCACTCATTCAACTCTCTTCGGTGAACAACTTAATCGGCAAGTTACTTCAACTTATTTATGCTAAATTTTATTCAGAAGTTTAAAAAGTTTTTAAAAGCTATGTTTTAAAATGTAATTTTAATTTTTAATAAAAACTAAAATTACATTTTATAATAACTTCTTGATATCGCAAGTGAAGACTACAATTTTCTCTCAATCAACGAGTTTCTTTGAACTCTTCTTACATCGAAATTTCAGCACTGAAGTCTGGACATTTCTTCATTGAGACTAAACTTTATTTCATGGACTGAAAGCTTTTCTGTAAGTCCAGATAAAAAAATATATTTTCCCTTAAATTCTTAGCTCATTCAGATAACAGTTAAAGGGAAATAACTCCTGCTGTATAATTTCAATTTTCACTATATGACAATCACACACTTGATTGCTTTTGTATTTTTACAGTTTTGTGTTGCTTCTATTATTTCATATTTTGTGGTATTTTGCGTAAATATAAATTCGAGGGGTCACTCCTACAAGCAGACCTTTACACATTTAATTTTTGAATTCCAAAATATTTTTGGTACATTTCGATTAGTAGGAAACTAGCTGCATTTGTTTTTCATCTAGAGAACCAATCAAATCAAATGGTTTCCCTCCAAATTCCGGGAAGTGAATTCGGAGTCTACCTGCAGGTTATAAAAGGGAACCTTAATTGAAAGGGTCGATGATGCTGCTGGAATCCAGGTTGCTCCGGTCCAGAAAGAAAAACAATACAGAATAAATTTGCCAATCACAAGACGAGAATTGAAAGGAAAGTTAAAGTCGCTCCCACATCAAGGAAAAAAAGTCTTCGGCTGGTGTGATTGTTCTGTTCTTCGCTGTTACCATGAAATTTGCTTCGAAAATTGTACCAATTCTTTGAAAACTATTTAGAGTAGTTAAAGTATTTTCTACACTTTATTTTATATGTAATTTTCTTTTCTGAGGACTTTATGCAGCAGTATAATTTTTATTGTAAAAGGGCATATTTCATTTGCATTGATCATTTTTACATACATGTTATTGGCCATCATTTGGCACATAATTCACTTAAATTGTGTAATTCTTTCAATTTTATGTTAATAATAAATTTATTGTTTGTTCTTAAATTCGTCTCGTGTCGTCTGTCTTTGTTGTATGCCTATTTAAATTAAATGTTACCTCAAACATTTGAACTATTTTTTTTCGTAGGGTTTTTTTTTTACCAAATAAAAAATTAACTCTCCTACAGTACAAACAAAAAAACTGATACACAATAATTTTTAAAAATTATTAGTTAATAATAGAAAATAATTAAAAATAAGAATTAAAATGTCTAAATAAACAAATAAATCAATATTTTTTATAATCGTCTAGATTTTTCTTATACAGCTACTTTTTAGTTTTTAGATAAGCGTATTTTAAAGAAAGCCAGACGGAGTAACGGGAATGGAGCCATAAAACAGGGGACATAATTTACATTCACAAAAATTAAAGTAATTGTTGTTAATACACTTATGGTCTAAAAAAAACTAAAAGAAATCATGAGTAGTGATTGATTTTATTTTTAAGTGACTATAATTACTCGAGCCAAACAGTAGTTGACTGGCTCAGATTTTGTAGGGATGTGTGCTACTATATCACTGAAAAAAAAATTGTTTTCAACAATGGCTCTTTGGTGGAGGAATTGAATTGAAAAATTCTGAAAAAATTACTTTGTAAACTTTGTTCCTAATAGATATTCAAAAAGCATTCTAAAAGTAGTCATAAATAAACAAAGAGTAAGAAGACGTATTGAATGATAGTGATAATGGACTAAAAAATGATCTGGGCTACAATCTCAAAGTTAATGAAAATACAGAAATTTAAATTAGTAGTAAGTTCATGCTCAAACAATAAAAACTGGCTTCATTTTAAAAAGTGAAATTAAATAGGAATCAACATCCGTACGAATAGGACGATTGTTGGTTCCTTCATTTCGAAAAAATAAAAACATATTTAAATTGAAAATAAAAGCATTTTCACTCGCAAACCATGGCCCCCGATTCTAGACTTTTTATTATACAAGAAGTTATATAATTTAATAATTTCTATCTGAATTTCTTGAATGTGGAGTTATCATTATTTTTAATTCAAACCAATATCCTCATGTTATTATCAGTTATGTAATTTCTATCTCCAAACTGAAACTGCTCTCTTTTAATCGCCTGAAAGAACCCCACCTTTTTTTAACCTTTCATCAAGATAACTGATGCTAACCTCCAGGAGAGTGACTCATTTATTTTGAGTTTTCTCAGGTTAACATTTCCGCTGACATGAAACGGAAAGAATAAAGATTATCGAATCAATTAATTATACATCTGCAGCTAGGGACGTTGGTTCACTGTGTCGTGCTAGAGAATTTTTCTCACCTGAATCTATCTTCTTACATAACAATAACATAGTCTACCATTTAGTCCATTAACTGAATTGCTTCCACATCCAGTCCGGTGTTAGAGTATGTGTGGAGACTCTTGAAAATCCAAAGAAGAATCTGCAATGTGATTCTGTTCAGACCTGGCATTTTTTAAAAAAAAAACATTTCTGTCACTTTTGACATCAATTCTGATACCATGTTTCATCGGTGGGCAAGGACGAAGATCACTGATAACAGTAGCACATCAAAGCCACAACTTAAAACGAGAAGCATGTCATAAAATGATAAGACAGGAAGATGTCTTATTCACTCAACAACCGAATTATCAACACCACTGAGAATGTTAGAATTATACAAGGGGGAAGCAACTCTTCCTTCCTAACAATATTATTACTAAAAAACTGCTTTTAGTTTTATATCGGAATGTTTTTAAAATTATTTATTGTTTATCTACGATAATAAATACTTTTTCGATTCATAATTTCATCACTGGAGTTTTCATTCATGCAATAATATTGCATAATTTGATTTTATTCTAGGCATAGTTAAAACAAGTAAAAAATGATGTAATAATGTAAACAAACCCATGTCCTCTACATTCAAATATTCATCTGTATTAATGCATATTAATCTTTTTATTTATTTTAATATTTATATTTTAACATAAAAGACAATGATTTTCCTTGCTTTAACCAAAACAAACGGACTGTCTTGTTTTCAATCATTCGTAAATAAGCAACAATCAAATTAACGAATGTTATTTTTAAAATGATGGCTAATTTAAGTAAAAATACTATTCAGATATGACAGTTATCTCCCTTTAATTTGCTACATTTGGATTTTTGTTAAAGTGAACCATTCGATGAAGTGAAGATTAGATTTAACGGTTTCAATGAAGCCAGTTATCAAGCAAAAAAAAGTGGTGCCCAAGATGCATGGTGTCTTTCATTTTGTTTCCTGTTCTGCTGCAACAATGAGAATTAGAAATATCCGTCAAGTAGAGCAGCGAGCAGTCGCTTATTTTCTAACCATTTGATGGACTCTCTTGTCTGCTGCTGAGAAGCTGACACACAAAACACTAACAGTGATGCAATACAAATACAAAGTTTCCTTTACAAAGACTCTTACCAAAACTGTTCTTAATGAACATCCAGAAAGTTTCTTTTTAAATGATTCTTAATAGTATGTTTTAAATTTTCAATATTGTAAACCTTTTGCCAGTCCATTTGCCACACGTTTTAATCAACGTCTTTGTTTAATTTCTATCGTAATTTCTAGTATGAGTTATCATTATTTACATTCAGAGTAAAGCCCATATCTTTGTTGTTATACTCACAATGTTTCAGCTATTGTGTCCTCTAGCCTTCTTCAGGTGTATGTCAATACAGGTAGCCTCCAGGCAATTTCGAACTGAACTCTAGGTAAAGATGTAAAAGGCGATTATTTCCCTTTGGTGGAGATGTCACATGGGTCACGTGACAGCCACTTAATGACGTCATTCTATACAGTAACAAAAGCAGCGGTCAATTTCAGTTTGTTTACACCAGCCAAACCAAGAGGCTGCATTCTTTAGACTGCTCTCCTATGGCCCAGTTGAGTCAAAATCTGCCTCACCAGCAACTTACAATACCATTGTACTTTTTTCCTTTGGGAATATATCTTTCACAGATATAGAAAGAAACTCCAACTCACCTCAATTTGGGAAACCTAGGACTCACTGTTTCCCCGTTTGTGAAATATGTCCTCGTCTGGGGCATAGTAGATGAATATGGCCCATTTGAATTTGGATCCTAAATATGGCTTCTCCAGACACAGAAGGATATCCATATTATATGTAAGACTCTTCCTTTTTGTTTCTCCTTACACTCTGCTCACTTTGTTGTTATCTTACTTATTATAAAACGCAGATTGCGTGTGTGTGTGTCTGTACGTTTATATATTGGATCGGATTTCCTACATTTTTCAACCGATTTCAACAGAACTTCACAGGACTGCGTAAAATTACCTTGTGGTGGGTGTGACAGTGCCAAAAATTAGAAAAACACAATTGTTTTTGCACGAAATCAATTTGAAAACATGATAAAACACGATTCTGTCGCCAGAATGAAAGGAGGACAACTCGTATCAAGTTATACTTATAAAACCCAGGTTGTGTGTGTGTGTGTGTGTGTGTTCGTTTATATATGGGATGGGATTTCCTACATTTTTCAAACCGATTTCAACATAACTTCTTTTTTTTTTTTTTGGCAGGTAGTGTTTCTTATTGTCTTTCACACTTTTTTCTTTATTTTTACATTCAGAATGCTTTAAAAATTCCATTTACAAGACAATTGTTTATAATAAAATTCTATTCAATCGATAGACTCATAATGTCAACAATGACAACAATGTTTTTGTTTGAGTTTGACCAATTCGTAAAAAAAAAAAAACTAATTAAGACATGTGTGTCCATCAACCTTAAACAATAATCTTTGTCAATTTTATTTTTCAGTCTTTATGATGGTCGATACTTGATCTATCTCTTACTGTTACATCCCCGGGCAACGCCGGGCTCTACTGCTAGTATGTAATATATTATTCTCCATGTGGGATACAATAATTCTTTACATACACCTAACTATATATATATATATATATATATATATATATATATTAAGAAATGGACAAGGTCTGACAATTTATTTATTAAAGACATATTTTATGTTTAACGTTGTTATTTTATAGATACAAGTATTTAAGCAAATGCTCTGTTTATGATAAACAGTATTAAATAACATTTACCGGCCGGTAAATGTTATTTAATACTGTTTATGTGCAGTACTTTGAATTTTTATGACGCCTGTATTTTGATTAAATATATTTTCTAGTAAATATAGTATTTTAAATGGACAAAAAATTTTAATTTGAAGCTTGATTTTGAAATGCAAAAATATACATCTACAAATACCAGAGACATGTGGACAGCTCTTAGGATGGAATAGCTCAATATTTCTCCTGAATTCTGCCCCCAGTTGTAGAATCAATGTCATGTTGAGATGTTGCAATTTGCAGGGTATCCTATACATACCCATCATTGCTGACAAGTCATTGTAAGGTAGTTGGATAATGTAGAAAAGGAATTGATTTTTGTTTAATGAAGCAAAATTTTCTTCTGTAAATTTTGATGACCCATATCAAATAATAATTTTTAAAATCATTTCAAACCCCAAGCAAGGCAATAAAGACACCAAGATGCAGGGGGGTTACTGTTCTTATTCCAAAGAATATGAGAAAAAGGAAGATATTATTAAGGAGGAAGAACAATAAAAGAACAGGAATTAAGAAGACAGTAAATTATGATGGACATTGCATTAAAATTTTGAAGATCTAGATTGACTGGAAGGCAAAAACTTATTTACATCAAGCTATTTCAGCTATAAAATGATGAGACCTAGATGCCAATTCAGTACTTTGTTTAAATTCATAAAGTCAAGGTACCAAAGAAGAACAATTACCTTGAAAATATTTAAAGAAAACACATGGAAGATACAGAGTTGGGAAAGTGATTGAAGCCAAGATGCCAGGTTAGGACCAATTGCAGATTCTTTGTATTTTATCAAGAATCTCTAAACACATAGCAGGAGCAACAGACCAGATGTGGCAGTAATATTCAAAGCATGGGTGAATGGTAGGCATATGAATATGTAAGATAGTATAACCCTGTTGCTGTGTGCTTCACTGAATGCCACGCTTACTCTGGTCTGTATTCTGTTGGTTTGTCTTCAAAATTTTTGTTTCTACACCATTCCTGTGCCCTCACATTGTGTTTCAGTATATGCAGGAATATTGGTGAAGAAATGTTGAAGATCAGGCTTGCCTCCTCTCTGTCCTGGTCATTCTTAAAATTTAATTATGCAACAACACTCATTAACATGTGTAAAAATAATAACTTTTATTCATGGTACTATACATAAACAAAAGGGATTTGAAGAAGTTTCCCGTATAAGGAATTCTTAAGCTGGGAGGAAGAGGTTGAGTGGTGATAGCATTTATGGCTAAACAGCTTAGAGTCATTCAACTATTTAAATCAGTGGTTCTCAACCTTTTTTTACCCATGGACCCCTTTCCCCTTCTTTTTATCTTGGTGGACCCCTTCATAGCTATTGGACATAAGAACAATTTTCTATTCTTCACTAATATAAATTTTAAGGTTTTAATTATCAAAGAAATAGTATACGATTAAGCTTTATTTTTAAATGAAAACTAATTTAATACAAATAAAATATTCTACTATAATTATAATAATAATTATTATTATATTTTAATTAACACAACAATTGTGTTTTTGCCTGTGGAATTCGGAAATATTACATGGACCCCTAGGGTCCATGTAGACCCCGGTTGAGAACCACTGATTTAAATGAAGGCAGCTGGTCAAGGTAACTGAAAAAGTAGCATGGAGAACAGGACTTTAGCTGATTGGTGCACCATGGTCATCTGGCAAGGAGAGTGTTGGTCTACTAGCAACAAGACCAGTTTGATCTTACTACTCTTCTCTTTTTCAGTGACTGCTTTTTATGGGGGAGCAAACCCCAATTGGATTACTCTGATTGGTCAGCCAATAATAATGCTTAACCAGTGGTACTGGCTAGTCAATAATAATGCTTGACTAATGGTTTTGTCATACGCTTTGAAAAGGAGGAAGGAAAGCCCACAAGAACCAAATATGATTAGTTGTCCAATCAAAATAATAGCCCTGTGTTATAAATATTGGGGAAGAGATGAGAAGCTACATCCAAGCCCTTCTCTCACTGGCGGATCAATCAAAAATGGTGGTCTTGTATCATCCATATCCACCTTCAGTGGAATATTTTACATGTTCCAGAATATCACTTTCATTTGATCTGATTATCACATGTATTATCGTCACAAGTGTTATCTTCAATTCTATCTGAAGGTGTGTTATAGTCCTGATAAAAACAAAACAGACCTATTAAGATCTACTTTGTGTCACTCATTTCAAAGAACAATTCCTTTATCAAAATTAACACTTAAGTTATACAGACCTAAGATTGTATCTAATGACCAATCCTACACAAGATTAATTTTGTGTCGTATAAAGTTCTCACAAGTATGCAGTATAGTCAAGGAAAGATAACTTCACTCACGAGTGTACAAACCTTCCCACTTATATACAATCTAATTTGCATATCACCTTAGAGGCTTTATGCTATTGGTAGATCTGCTACTTCTACAAACCACTTCAGGTGTATCACTTGCCTCATGGTGATTGCCTAGATTCATCTTTATGGGGGACTTTGGTCTTACCAGACTTTCTTCATTTGAACCTTCCTCATGTCCTTCAAAACACACTCATTCACTCATCCCCTTCACTCTCCAATTCTTGGTAATAATCCTGACTCCTCTCTTATGCACCGGGCTCTTCCTCCATTTGAATATCTTCCAGCTCTCTTCACAATCTAAACTGGTTTATTTATTTATTTATTTTTTTTTGATATTGCTATATTAAATCCATTTTGCACTACAAATTGTGCTTTCTCAGGATTCAAATCCTTATTTCTTTTACATTCTCATTTGTTGAGAAGGTCATGGTTACTGGGGCTCTAATTTGCCTTCCCATCAATACAGAGAGGCTTTGTGTTCTGCCTGAATGTGGGATGGTCCTGTAACTTAAAAGCAATTTTGATAGATAACTTTCTAGGCTAAAATTCCCTAGAGAGAATGCTTTCAATCCAACTTTTATTATCTGGGCCATCCTCTCCACAATTTCTTTTGACTGAGGATGGTATGAGGGTGTTTTGTATGGCCTCCATCCAATTTGTGTCAACTATGTACACAAGCTGTCTTCAGCAAACTCTGCTGCATTATCTGACAATGTCTTAGGTACTCCGTTCCTTGAAAATACTACCCTGAACACCTGTTTTACAGTACTTGCTTTTCTGTCTGTAACTTTAATCACTTCAGGCCAACCTGAATATGAATCTACTAGTATGAGAAATAGACCTACATCTTTAATGTATGCATGATCCATATGTACTCTTATCCAGGGATCCTTCTCTTTTGGCCATGAATAAATCTTGGTTTGCCTAAAGCTCTTTACCTTTGCACATTTATGGTATTTTCTAATATAATTCTCCACATCTCACATATACCCTGGCCACCAGGCTTGTAGTTTCAACCTTAGTTGTGTGTTCAATACACTGCCATGCATGTCATCATGTACTGCTTTAATGACATCTTTTCCTAATGATTTTGGTGATACAATAAGATCTCCATTACATATGACTCCATTTTTAATTGTTAATCTGTGACTTGCTTGCTTAAAAGGCCTTTCCACCATAGAGCAATTGCTTCATATATTATTCTGTATTCTATTCAGTACTCTTTTTAATATAGGATCCTGCTCGTTTTCAAACTTGAGCCACCTGAAGGATAACAGAGGTCTCTACCCAGTGCAAAATTCTGTCCTCACAACTGTCTTATTTCAATATTCTGGGTATTAAAATTAAATTTTGACAATGTGTCTACATATGGAATGGCATTTCCTTTACTATATATGATGTCGAAATCGAATGCCATAAACTTAATCACCCACCTGAAAATTCTGGACAACCTGACTTCCTCGGGTTGAAAATGAAGTCTAAGGGTTTGTGGTCCAACTTTAGAAATTTCTTACCCAATAACAAATTTCACGCCATTTCAGTACTCCAGACAATTGCCAGTGCTTCTTTTTCAGTATTAGAATAATAGTAAAAAACATCATTGTCTATCAGGATGACAGTGGTATTGGCGCTTGTACTGAAGAGGAGCTAAAGAATAAAATGGAACAGGTTCTGAGCAGACTGAGTAATGCAGGCATGACAATTAATTGAGATAAGTGTATATTTAACTGCAAGAAAATTTCACACTTAGGATATCAAATATCTGAAAATTGGATATTGCCAGATGACAAACTTAGCAAAATATCAGAAATAAGTACACCAAAAGTTAGAATCTTTCTTGGGTTGACTAACTTAGTAAATGTATGTGTGTGCCGGGTGGGGGCACAATAGGAGGTTGAACACCTACCTGATTTTTGGGCCCTATTTGCCCTATTTCGCAATATATACTATAGATGATGGCTCGAAAAGAACCTGAAAAAATTATACTAATTTATGCCAATGATTCCATAAGAAATTTCAGGTAATTTGCTTTTTAAGCCTTCCACTAAGTATCTAATAAAAATTTCCCAAATAGTTATTTTTTATTCTAAATTTACATGCCTAATTCAAAAATAACAAAGAAATTTTTATAAACTCTACTGTTTTGGACTTATTGACAATAAAAGTTCGGGCTCATTCATTGTTTGCACCAGTGAGTGTGTAATAATTGGGACAAGTGAATGTCTATTCCACAGCAAATATATGAAACAACATCAGTAATGGCTGCCACGAATGAGTTCGAACTTTTATTGTTGTTAACTCCAAAAAGGTAGATTTTATCAAAATTTCTGTTATTTTTTAATTAAGCATGCAAATTTACACATAAATTTAATTATTCATGAAGTTTTTATTAGATACTTAATGCAGGGCTTAAAAAGCAAATTACCCAGAATTTCAACGAGAGAAAAATACTCCTATTTATACCCCATCTATGGTATCTGATTGCAGTGATTGAATTCCTGTTAATTAGTCCGATATTATAGGAACTCTTTGATCATGCACAAAATAGAAATCATACTTCTTATAAAAACCAGGTTGTGTGTGTGTGTACGTTTATATATTGGATCGGATTTCCTACATTTTTCAACCGATTTCAACAAAACTTCACAGGACTACGTAAAATTAACTTGCGGTGGTTCTGACAGTGCCAAAAATTGGAAAAACACAATTGTCTTTGCACAAAATCAATTTGAAAACACGATTAAGAGGCATCGCGAGAATGAAAGGGGGACAACTCATATCGAGTCATACTTATTATAAAACCCAGGTTGTTTGTGAGTGTGTGTTCATTTATATATGGGATCGGATTTCCTACATTTTTCAACCGATTTCAACAAAACTTCACTTTTTTTTTGGCAGGTAGTGTTTCTTATTGTCTTGCACACTTTTTTCTTTATTTTTACATTCAGAATGCTTTAAAAATTCCATTTACAAGACAATTGTTTATAATAAGATTCTATTCAATCGGTAGACTCATAACGATTGAAAACAATGTTTTCGTTTGAGTTTGGGTTTGACCAATTCATAAAAAACAAAACAAAAAACTAATTAAGACATGCGTGTCTGTCAACCTTAAACAATAATCTTTGTCAATTTTATTTTTCAGTCTTTATGATAGTCGATAATTGATCTATCTCTTACTGTTACATCCCTGGGCAATGCCGGGCTCTACTGCTAGTATAAAATAATCATGTGTAATTATTACCAATATAATTGGATTAGGTGTGAAATGACCAAGGTGTTGAAATTTTGCAAAATTTAAGCTGTTTGATCATCAAAATCAAGGTAAAATGTGTGAAAAAGGGGTGTAATTACTAAAACAAATTAGGATCCATCTGATGATCGCTGTTTGTTTTGTCTATCGTGAAGAAAATGGCTCAGAAATTGGTAAAATAGGATGGAATTTCTAAAAAAAGTGAGTGATATTGAGTGTATGAGAGCAATACCTTAAATTCCACTACTCACCCATGGTATACCAGGTACTGTGGTAAACTGGTTTGCCTAATAGCTGTGGACTATTGTATTCTGGAACTGTTCATCAAGTTTTTATGTATTATATATACATAATTTTTTGAAACATTAAAAATCTTGTTAGAATTGAGAAACACTGGTACATAGCAGTATGTAAAAAAAAAAAAAACATTGTCAATCAAGGGAGCTAATCCACTTCTAGCTGCTGAACCAGTGGATGCGACAACCTTTTTGGACAACTCAATTTACCTGCACTCAAACATCACCAGTAACTAAAATTGAGTGAAGTTCAGTTTATATTAGTTAACTAAAATAAACATACTGTAGCGACAGTGTTACCAATATTTAACTTTGGCTAGGAAAGGTGGGATTAAGGACAATGTGTGGACGCAATGCAATTTATATTTGACGTAAATAGCACATAGTATAAAATACAAAACTGAACAGAATGATTTCAAAACATAATTGAATTTATTAATGTTTGGTGTACAAGCATAAGAGCTGAAGGTGTGATAGAGTTATGTCTCTTAGATTTGGAAATATTTGTATTTGAGCTCATAAAGTGAAAGTAATTATTAAACTGTAGTTTTGAAGAATAAAGTTCCTTTAGCATGTTTGGAATTGTGAGTTGTAAAGTTGGTAAAAGTTCAGAAGAGATTTCAGAGTTCATACTTGCATGAATGTTGGTAATGGTCTTTAACATCTGACCGCAAAGGTTAAGACAGGAGTTCTTGAAGATTACATCTTGGCAGCAAGGAGAAAGATGAAGGAAAAGAAACACAAGGGAGTTTACATGTGTTCTGTTTTTATAAGATTGTGTATCACGGGCGAGGCTCAGAACAAAAATATGGGAAAACAGATTTGTTGCGTGCAGGCGGTTTGATTGGTCACAACTAACCAATCAGCAAGCTAGATTGAAGGTGATTAACCAATGAATGCTTTTTATATATTTTGTAAGATTGTGATGGGGAAAATCACAACAGGAATAGTGCATTTCCTAGCAGGGGTTACTGGCTTGTTGTGGAAGATTCCACAATACCATAAAGAAAAATAATAATAATGATAAAAACAAACAATGTTCACATCAGTAACAGCGAGAGCATACGAAGAAAGGGGGCTTTGAAAATTTGATATGCAAAGGATAGACTGACAGAGATGTTGGGATCCATCTACCCAGGTTTTAGGTGTTATCTGAGTGTTAGGATTCCAAATATTTAACAACAAATCTTTTAAATGAAACATAAAAAAGTTTATTCACTGAAGGAAAAGTAGAAGCAGAACATAATGTTCATTAATTATATCTTTTAATACAATTGCGGTACAAGGGGAAAACGGTAAGTGGAGTGTGACTGGTCTTAAATAAATTATCCTAAACCTAATCAGATTCACGACCCATTCATGCATTATAATTTACTCAATCACCGCAAGAACTCATCAATTGCCATTTGATACAACATATACCACACAAGATCAGGGTGTATAGAGCTATCGTCCTCGCCACTCTCCTATATGGCTCAGTCATGGTTCACTTACTGATGCCACCTGTGACTCCTCAAACAGTTCCACCAGTGCTGCCTCCACACAATCCTTCGTCACCAATATTGAAGTCCTTGAAAAGGTGAAGATCACCAGTATCAAGGCCATGCTGCAGAAGTCCCAGCTACCCTGGACTGGATACATTTTCAGGATGGAGAATCATCACCTGCCTAAAATTTTATTGTACAGCAAGCTCTCCACTGGCTATCATGGCAGAGGGGCACCAAAGAAGCAATTCAAAGATTGCCTGAAAAAATCCATTGCTGCCTGTCACATCAACTATTACCAACGGTCAACCCTAGCTGAGAACTGTGACACCTGGCATCTTACCACCAACTATGCTGTCTCCTTCTTTGAAAATAACTGGGGGACCACTCTCAAAGACAAGAGGCAGAGGAGGAAGTACTGCAATGCTATGCCATCAAGCTCAGGCTGGACTTTCAGCTCCAACCTACTGCGACCATGTATGCCTGTCCTGCATTGGACTTATCAGTCACAAACGTGCTTGCAAGCAATGTGTACAGACTCCTACTTGATCTTCATTTTGCAAAGCCAAGCCATGATGATACCACATATTCCCAGGGAACCTAAAATTATATAAAAAAAAATATCTGTCAACAAAATTTCATAATATATACAAATGTCTTCTTTGTTTTTTTCCTTTAAAGATAGTTAAAAATATGAAATCATGGTCATATTTCTCTAATAAGAATTTCTTTCATTTATTTTTGCCGCCTTTACAGAAGTAGTGAAATAAGAGTTAATTCCCTTGAACAGAGTACGCACGCGCACAAACGCACACGGATTTATCTTTAAAATTGCGCAAAGTTCACTTTATGGAATTAAGATAATCTTCTTGAGGTTCGTTAGCAATGTCCTGTGAAATTAGCTTATTTACAATTACTTGCATAAACGTGTTAGTTAAACTCAGTCACATTCGTTGCTAAGTTGTAATACTGAAAGCAAAAATGAATAACCTCTTCGGTGGTCATCACGCAGTTCAGCGTCTCATTCCCAACCAAATTATTTCGGTTATTTATTTGTGAGCAAAATGACGCGTATCTTCTGTCCACCCATGGCGGTGGATAAATATTCTAGAGAAGATATGTTTTTTACAGTACATTGTTAGTGAGCATTTTTCTTTTCGGAAGAAAGGTGTTTCGTTTGATTCTCAAACTTTTTATTTGTATTTTTTTATGTTATCTTAACTCAACGTTGAATTTCACGCGTTAACCATCATTTTGGGACATTTCTTGCTTTACAGAAAAAAAGTATTTCGTTCAGTGTCATGTACCACGTAAATTTTTAAACGCACCTCTTATTCTGAACCAAACTTTGGATTTGAAAAATCGTGCGAAAATGATTTCGACTAGTTTTTTTTTTTCCGTAAAAATTGAGTCAACATTTGTTGTTTGTTGATAATTTATAAAAAAAAAAAAATTATTCTTTTGAAAATTAATATTAAAAAAAAATGTAATCAGTTATAAATAAAAAAGTAAAACTAAACTTTAATTTTAAATTAATGATATTTTCAACTAACAAAATCACATCAGCAGAAAAATATCTCCGTTTGAAATAAAAATTTAAACTTCTAAATCGGAAATAACAGCAAGAATTGATATGAACAATTACAGTTGGTGGGTTAAGTAATTTTTTTTTTTTTTTTTTTTTTTTTGTAGTGTATATAGAAATATTTTTTTATAATTCTATTTCAAACGTTATTTTTGGGCACATGGAATTATAAATTCAAAGAAATGGTCAGAATATGAGATTTTTAGCCAAAAGTTTGTAAGGCCAAGGGAGAAAGTATAAAAAAAAATTTACAAAAAATAGTTTGAAGCTCAAACTTGACAATACCCAAAGCCAAAATTTATTAAAAAACAATTTTCATTCATTAGAAACTAAAAAGTAAGAATAGTAACTGCAAGAAAGAAAAATGATTGAGGGGAAAAAAAAAGTAAATGGCATGGTGTGGGAGAATTTGTTTTTTTAAAATGAACACGCACGTCATTTTGTGGCAAAATATTTTTGAAAATAAAACGTATTTTTTTACTAAAACTTAATGCTAAAAAAATAAGATATTTTCAGTGAATAATTTCTGCAACGTTAAACAAGTTCAAGTTAAAGAGCTCATTTGGTTAGGTTGTTGACCATTATTGAGTTTGATCCTAAATGTTTTTTTTTTTTAGTTTCTTTACTACATAATCATTCATTCACAGTCTTGTACCAAGTTAACAATAACAATGTCTTCTAAGCCTGTTTCTGACAATCTATGAAAAAATTTCCAACGAAAACCAAGTTGGCTTTCAGTTTCCAAGTATGTACACACCCACTACTTAACTGAATTGCCACGAACTTTAGCACGCACCCACCTCAATCGATGTCGCTACTTATGTCCAGAAAAAAAAAAAAAAAAAGAAAAACCAGAACTAATGCGTTTGATTTATTCGAATTTTACTAATTTTTGGTCATCATAAGTACAACTAATTCAAAAAGATCATAAAGAAAACCATTTTTTCCTCCAGACTGGAATGGAGGTTTTGCATTTTCGAAAGTGTTTTTTTTAATCGAACTTTTTTAGACTTTTTCTTTTTAGTCCCATCTTCAACTTTAACCACAGAGCTAACAAAAATAAAGTAATTAAAACAAAAAAGTAAACTAAACAAGTTGTAACATTAACAACCTCGCCTTCCCTTGAGTAATTATTTTCTTTTGTCTAAAAAAATGTGAAGTTATGATTAGATAATCGCTTCATATTGTACAACAGACCTACGTAAGAAAGTAATTTAATTCGATATTTCATTTTAAAACATTTGATTCAAGCAAGTGGAAGTGTCTTTGAGTTGTAGCACTCCTCAATGAGTGCCGTGAAATCCATATGTGTTTTTTATGACAATTGTATTGATATAAGTAAATACTAAATAGTAATCTATCCCTGAAAGGAGAAAAATAAGATAATTGATATTTTTTTATTATTATTGAAGAAGACTGGTTACATTTCAATCATTCTCGTCTCTAGGTAGCAATAACACGCAGGTATGACGATATAAATTTAGGTTTAAAAAAGAAAATACCTTCAAAAATAAAAGACGTCAGAACGAAGGTCATGTGACAAACAAGTATTATTCGTTTAAAATAGAAAAAAAAAAAGTTTATTGTATAATAATTTGAGCTCCCACCCCTCTTTCATTATAAGAGGATCAAGTGGATCATTTTTTTTTTTTTTTTACTTTGTCAGGAAAAGATCGCAAAGAGAAAATAAACTTTAAACCTTTGAGGTGAGCTTTATCTATTGGAAGAAAGAGGGGGGGAAAAAGCTAAACTTTTCATTTTTTTTGCTGGTGAAAGAACAAGAATGGTTTCTTGTGGCGATTTTTTAGTAAGCACCCTCTTCGAGTATGACACACAGAAAATCGTTCACATTCAAAGTAAAACAGTGGGCCTCATTAACCGGTTCATACAATTAATAATTATTGCTTACATTGTCGGGTAAGTACATCTTTCGATTATTTTTTTTAACTTTTCAAGTCGAATGAATGGACTTCATCTTCAATTTTGTCAATTATTATAAATTTATGTAATCAACTAATTTGTCAGAGTAAAAGTAAAACAGTTGTATTTTAAATCATTTTTATTTTTTGTGTAAGTCTGTGCACCGTTGCTCACGACATTGTCAGATAATTAATTTTATTTTGAAATGTGGCTAAAATAAAAAACAAACTATTTTAATTGTTAAAAATACCCGTTAAAAACTTAAAGCTTAAAAATGAATTATTTAATTCTATCAAAATCAAATCTACCAGTTTTCTTTCTTTTTTTATTTTACGTAGTACATTTTTTTTAATTGTCTCTGTCTCTTGTTTTTGTTTCGTGTTTTAAAATTGTGGTGGTTTTCGTTGGAAAAAATCCTACCTTTTAAATTATATTAGCTCTTCTCTATCAAGTCTTGAAAATAAATGTTAACTGAAAAGTGAAAAGTTTTAACTAAGACATCTTTTCTATTCAAGATAGGTTAATAAAAAAAAAATTGAACACAAAATGTTAATTTGAATCATTTTCACCGGGCGCGTGCCGTAGTGCAAGCATAGTATATTCGTTTTTTTTTTTGGGGGGGTCGGGGGTCGGAATCAGTTATTCAGTTGTAATTACTAAAACTAAGAGTAGAAATAAAATAAAAAAAGGGGATATCTTTTTTATATGATCTGCTCTAGGAAGAATGAATAGAACATCTTTTTTTTGGGGGGGGGGAGTTTTTACTTTTTATAACGCTGCACCACAAAAATGGAGGGGGACCCAATGAGGATCGAACCTACTGCAGTTCTAATGATCTCGAGACTATATTTTTATAGTTGGTTGGGCGCCTTATTGTTAAAAATCCTTACCAAGCTGGACTTTCAAGTCAGATCCTCACTAGGCGTCGTGTAATGAAGACTTTGTTGGTAACTTAGAGACTATATAAATTAAAATAAGTGATTTTTTTTGTTTTTAGTTGCATCACTTGGCAGTGTTTTTCGTACATTATTTTAAATAATTTTTGTAACTTAATGAATATTTAATTTAATTAAAAAAATGTTTTTTCTCAGTTTATTCCATATGGTAACATAGGGTTAAATAAAAATTTTTTTTTTTTTTTTTACTTATTTTAAAAATCCAAATTATTAATGCTATATTTTTATTTTCGTGAGTTTTGAAGATCTCAACTGACTTAAAATGCAAAACAAAATTCAATCCCCTTATTTATTAATCATTTATTTTTTAAATTCATTAATGCTGAAAATAAATGAACAATTTAACGTTAAAATTTAAAGTTAAAAAGTAAAAAAAATATACTTCAAATTAAAATAGCAGCAGCCAGTGACATGATAGCTCTTCTTTTCTTCGTCTTAATACACATCATAAAAATTTTAGAAAACACTCCTCCTTTCATTTAAAATTCTACGATTTTTTGTGTATTTTTCTTTGAAGGTAATTCAATAATTCATTTAAAAAGTTTTCTCTTGTTTAAAAATTAAAATCTTTCTGAGCAATACAGCTTTTTAAAATCATTTTAAAAGTACTATTTTTTTTCGTAATATTTTACAACTCTTTTTAATAACATTCATTTAAAAAAGGTTCCACCCCTTCTTACTTCACTACAAGAACTTGGCTCTGAGAGCAAAATTTTAAAAATCTTTTTATTTTATTCTTTCACATGTGCTTGAATAAAGCTGAAGGAGATTTGGAGTCACTTTTTAAATCTTTTAATAATGAATGTTTAATTTCTGATGTAATGGAATAACCTGTCACCCCCATGAGTGACTACACTATGGGTAGTAGCTACCTATAAGTATCTGTAAGTCAACAGACTACAGGTCTAGCTGTGACCTGTTCCAGCTAAAACAGTCGAATTTTCTGCCTCTGAGCAGAGAGGAACCCAGATGAGTCTCCGCCGAAGGGCAGTCTCTCGTTCGGGGAGGTAGACTGCCCCTGAACCTGTTTAGATGGGTTTAAAAGGGAATATTTTTGGACGAGCCTGCAGGCTCGGAGAACCCACGTTAAACCGGCTTTGTGCCACATGCAACCCTCGTGGGGGAGGGGTAGCTAAATATACTAGCTGGGATCTGTTGAATACAACTCAGACCTATGCGAGAACTACCAACCTTCCAATAGTAGCACTCACTACTGGGTTGACTTGTGACGACCTTGTACATAACTGTTATCTTTATTCTTGTAGTACTGGTTTTTACAATAAACCTTTACTTATTTTATCCACTGTGTTGTTCAAATACATATTCCTATTAGGACTGAATATAACAATTTCCTATTGAAATTGTAGAGGACCGTGCAGGTTTGCATGTTGTTGAATTAGGAACATGTGCTGTTTATTTCCTGCTAGAAGGTCCAACTACAAGAACAATGCGGACTCAAGTTGAGTCCAACCGAAGATGTAAAGAAAACAAACAAGATCGAGATATATATATATATATATATATATAGAAAAGGTTTCAAATTAAAAATTATAATGTTTTATTTTATGAAAGTATTTATTTATTTATATATATATATATTTGATATTTCAAATTGTCCTCAATTTTTCATCAGAAATAACTGTTTGTTACAAATAAATTAAAATTACTGTTTGTTAGCAAGTAGTGTCCTCCGCGAGACGCGGATGTCACGTGATATGGAACGTCACTGTTCGGATATTCCTAACTTAAATCTGTCATAAATATTTTAAAAAATTTTTTTTTACTATATCTAAAAAAAAATTGCTTAACTATTGAAATATTTATAAAGATTTAAAACACCTAAGTCCCTATTCAACCCTAGTTTATGTGTATTTAATTTTAAAATCCAATATGTTTCTTTTTTTTCTGCGTGTGAATGTGGAAGTAAAATCGGAATCTATTAATAAACATTTGCAGTTTTCTAATGTGTGTCCTGATTGATTGTAGTGTTTAGCTATGGGGGAATAAGGGTTGTTTTGACGTATTGTTTGTTTATGGTTATTAAAACGAAATCTAAAATTGTTTCCAGACTCACCAATATATCCACTATTAGGACATAAGTTGCAGAATAAATAATAGATTACGTTATGGGTATCGCAGGTGAGGTTAGGTGCCTGTATCCTGATATTGGTGTTGGGTACGGAAAATGTATTAGCTATTATTAAATGTTTGCAAACTAAGCAACGTGGTTTGTTACATTTGTAATTTCCTGTTTGGTTTCTATTGTTTAGATATTTGGTAGAGGTGAGGATAGCTGATAGGTTAGGTGATTGTTTCATTGCATTTATGGGTGGTTTATCGAAAATGTCTTTGATCTTGTTGTCTAATTGGAGGTTCTTGTATTCATTTTTTAAATTGTGAGTAAGTGTGTGGGAATATTGATTGTGGTTAAAAACCATGGGAATCCGATTGTTTTTATTTTTCTTGTATGTGAGAAGTGTGTTACGATTTATCAGGATAGTTTTATTTAGTGCTTCTTTTATTATTTTTATTGGGTATTTGCATTTTAGGAATTGTTTTGTTAAGTCATTAATGTTGTATAGAAAATATTTATAATAGAAAAGTTAGGAATATCCGAACAGTGACGTTCCATATCACGTGACATCCGCGTCTCGCGGAGGACGCTACTTGCTAACAAACAGTAATTTTAATTTATTTGTAACAAACAGTTATTTCTGATGAAAAATTGAGGACAATTTGAAATATCAAATATATATATAAATAAATAAATACTTTCATAAAATAAAACATTATAATTTTTAATTTGAAACCTTTTCTATATATACATATTAAGAAAGTATACGTGGCTTCTCATTATGCTATATATATATATATATATATATATATATATATATATATATATATATATATGCCAACAAATATACAAGTGACAAAGACATCAACATTTGTGTTTGTGTGTGAATATAAAGAGTTTGTATTTTGGTGAATGTTTGTGTGTTTCATGGCATTTTGCCACAAGTGGGTGAAAACACAGATCTGTACGAGAGATTACATTTTTAAATGTGTCTACTGAAATGCAAAGTAGAAAAGAGAATGAGGCAATAAATTACCCAGTATTTATAGTGTAGGGAGAGCAACCCTAGTGACAGTTAAGAAATTAAGGAGGAGCTAACTCTGACAAAATAATGACTGATAGACATTTTCACTGTTTTCCTATTTTAATTTTCTGATGTATCATTTAATTTAAATAATGAATATGTTCCTTGTGACTACAAAATACCTGTAAAAATTCCCCGATAACATCATTAAATACTTGAGCTTAACAACTTCAACCAACTAAAAGCCACCCTATTGGGTAGCATTTAAGCTAGTTCCTATGGAGGGCTCTTGATTGGGCCTTCATCACAATACGTAGAGACAAGTAGATGCAATAGGCAAAAATAAACTACAGAAGTACTCAAAACTGTTTACTTTCAGTAGAAGAGAACGGTGCTGATAGATATTTCCTGGCTAAAAGCGCCATGATGGGAAATTCATTTTTATTTGAATTCCACCACTGAAAAATATTGTCATCACTTTCTATATTTTTAATGCAATATATTTTGCCATTTCAAGTTTTAATGAATATATTTCTTTGCTTGTTTCATTGACTGCTTTATCCTGTATTCTTGTACTCATTGGTTCCCCTTTTCTGTCATTACTTTTTTCTTTAATTCAGTGAGTCACATCGCAAAACTGAAATTAAAGTCACTATCATCATCACTTTTCTCATCAGACATGTCTGACAAGTCATTCTTCATGCCTTGTGATACTTTGGGTCTGTTTTTTCTTCGGTTATAGAATAGATATCTTGAGTGAACCATTCTGCAATAGCCTTGTCATTAGGCTATATAGCTATTTTCAAGAGAACTAGTCTTGGACCTGGGATCAATATATGTTGTCAGAATAAGGTTTTTGTCTTACAAGTAGCTGCTAAATCTAGCATTAAAAGAAGCTTTCTATGCTGAAAATGTTGAACCTAACCCATCGAACAGTCCCTTTTAAAAAAGTGATAAATGACTTAATGTGTGGTATAACATAAGAGGTAGTCACTTCTCTATTACTTAATAAATTTGTACAATCAATGAATTGTTTAAGTATTTTCAGCATTTCTCTAAATCTTCCAGTGGTTGGATTCTAAACAATGTGGTTTTGCATGAACACTGCAATATGAGATAAGAGCATTTTTGTTCAAATAATCTGAACATCATATAATACTGTTAAATCTTGTCTGAATAAATTTATGATCTGGCAAATCATTTTTTTGTTTCTGGTATTTTGAAAAATCTGCAGGTGAGTGATTGAAGTGCCTAACTATTTGTTTACAAATAGAAGGCATATCCTTTGTGCAAAGATTGCATCATTAATGGTCAAATGCAAAGTATGTGGAAAACAATGTAATGACTCATATTGGGCTTGTACAGCTGCTGCTGACATAATAGCTGCATTATCTCTTATGGGAACATGAATTTTACTATGAGAAATATTGAGTTGCTGTATTGTCTCTGTGATACATTAACTTATATTTATAGTGTAGGGAGAGCGACTCTAGTGTGTTATACTTCTAATGGAGTAATTCTTAGAACTTTTCAAAATTTGCAGTGATCCAATGAGATGTTACACTTAGAAAGAATTTGCTGAACTAGCTGTCCAGCCATCACTAGTCAGAGATAAATGAGTAGCAGTGTTGATTTCCTCCTGTATCTTATTTCTAACCTTCTTATATCTTGCACAATATTTTCTTTTATATATTTTTGTGTGGGAATTTGATAATTCAGATATGGTTCTATAGTCTTTTAAAACCAAGGTCTTTTATAATGGAGAAAGATTGCAGGTCAATTCCAATAGTTTCTCCAATACATTTATAAGTTATGGTTTTTTTTCTATTATTTTAAATCCCAAGTTATATTTTGATCAATAACTTTGTTGCTTAAAAGACTCATTGACAAATTTTTCTGTTTAATTATAGTTAAACAGTCAATAGGCAGTGTTCTTTTCATTTCTTCTTTCATTTTCTCTTCCTTTTTCTTTTGGAGTTCTGTGCTATGCTTTGTATTTAAGTGTTTCAACATATTTGTTGTGGTGAAGAAGGCAGCTTTTGCTCCTCTAGCTATTTGCGTATTACACAGTTGACATATTGCTTTACTTTGGTTATCATCAGAAATCTTTAAAAATTTCCAAACTAAACTTTTCTGCTTGGCATTGGATCTACTTGCCATAATTAGGATCTAAAAATAATAAACATCAGTGAAAATTTAAATTTTTCACTGTTGGATAAAAAAATGTTTCTCATTTTCTAATGTGCATAATTTGTAAACATTCCACTAATAATAAGTTGCTATTGTAAAATAAAAAAGGCTGTATTTGTTTGTCCACCTTATATATTTCAAGTTTTAACAAACAAAAGCACCTTCTAAATATTATGCAATCTCTTTAAAATTTTATATGCAAGATTTTTCAATGAATGGAACAAATTTAGAGGTGATAATTTAATTTCAGCATGCACTTCAAAAGACACCCTTATATATATATAATCTTATTTTTTTTTTGTGGATCAGTTTTAATATTTTATATTACTAGGGTTCACTTGGATTATATACCAATGGATTTATTACCTTTGCTCTCTAATGCAAAAATGATACTCTAAGCAGAAAGGCATCATCCTAATGTATTGTGGTTTAACTCATATATATTTTGATAAAGTACAAGGAGTACCTAATCCTGCAGAACAGTGAATAAAATAAATGCAAATTTTAAATTTGCTTACAGGAGTTTAATAAGAATTAAATATGAATTATCACAGCAACTTAATAAATAATAAAGGGTCTTCAGAGTCTGTCTATATTTCTGAGATGAGGTATTATGTACATTATTTACATTATTCAGACTATTAATGTAAATAAAGGGTCGTCAATCTTATCTTTTAAGGTTACCTCTCTGTGCTCTTTTATAAATACTTTCATGGTAATTGTTCGGATGAGTTTTTCGCTATGGTACCTAGACTGTATGAATTTAAGTGTAATACTAGACTGGCAGCTAGATCTCATCAATTTACAGTTGAGCTAGCTAGATATAGCCATAACTTTTATGCTAACAGTTTCTTCTTACACTTCTCACTACCAACCAGTTCAAATATAAGGGAAGCAGCCATCTGGAATAATTATTAATCTTCATAATATAATTCTGAGTGAGTAGTCAGGACTGATGAGGTCAGCAGATAATTAGCATTTCAGCAGTGAGAAGAGGACTCTGAGATACCACATGACCAGCAAATAACTCTGGATAACATACAAAAAAACTCAATACAGACATTTTGAACTTAGGGAAACAAACCCAACCATTTATTTTCAATGATACAAAACAACTTGCACACTATAATTCTTCAAGGTTGTATCAACATCTACAAGTTTATCACAAATGATATTCACTTGGTGATTCATTCATCATGAAATGCTTCCATTAGCATGTTGACCAAACAATCTCAAACAAGTTAGAAAATTAAGTGCCTCATGAACTTTGCTGCCACTTTCTACCAAGGACTTTTTCTTTTCTTTTTTTTTTTTCTTCTTTTTTTTTCTTTTTTCTTCTTTTTTTTCTTCTTTTTTTTCTTTTTTTTTCCTTTAACTTGAGCAACTAGTGTAAGTTCCCACTTCTTTATAGATATTTTTCTACCAAGCTTAATCTTTTTAGGTGGTCAAAAAATGTTTTGTGCAAGTTTTTATACTATTTTTTTTCACAAGAATTATAAAGAAATTCTGTTTTTAATTTCATATAGTATAAGAAGTGTCCTTTTTATTGTATGCTTAAAGAAAACTGTTTGTTTTTTGTATATGGTGCAATTGATACATTGTCATCTAAATTACACAAAAATGAAAATAACACTGACATTTTAACAGATATATTTACCAAAATTACACAAAAATTTCTTGAAATACTAAAGAGTAAATTTATTCAATAAAATCACCATTGGTTTCAACTATGGTCTCCAGACGACTTTGGAATCTCCTGCAACTCTCCTGGATGGTCTCTTTGTTTAAGTTGGTGAATACTGCTATAATCCTTGCCTTCAGTTCATCTTTGGTGTCACAAAGAGTTTGTTGGTCTCTCACTCAATTGTGCCTCACACACAATAATCAGGGGGTTGCAATCTGGGGAGTTGGGTGGCCAGATGTAAGGGGTGATATACTCACAGAAATTGTCTGGCAGCCATGTCTGGGTTCTTGTGTGGCATGGTGCAGAGTCCTGTTGCTAGACATAGGGTCTTCTAGCAGCCACTCACTTGACCCAGGGCAGCACTACCTCCTCAAGGCACTTGATGTAGACCACCATGTTGAGTCTAAGGCCCTGTGGGAAGATAAATGAAGGCATAACATCGCCATCACTAGTGATCACTCCAAACACTTTCATAATCACCATTAGACTCATTCAACTTTTTTTCGAATCCTTTGCACTGTCCTCAGATTGACACCTAAATACTCTGAAATGTTCATATTGTAGCTTCTGTCACAAATACTAAGTAGTACAGTATGCTGTTTCCAAATTTCTAGTGGTGTGAATTGCATCATCATACTCTTTTTCTCGTAGATGGTACGCAGCTGATCCTTCGATATTGTGCAGTTGACAAAAATGAACAGATTGCATTCACGAAATTAAAAGTATAAAATGGTGAGAATTTACCCATCATACGCTGTATATGGGAGGAAAATCACCATAATTTTAAAAAATTGCTTTGCTTGTGAGTTACTGAAAATGTTTGTTTGGCTTTTATTGTTAGAAGCTTATGGTGTTTAGCCCTTTTAATTGTATTAAAAAAAGATTGCTTTTAATGCTAAATTTTGAAATGATTTACTCATTTAGTTGTCCAGATTAGTCCAGCTTATTTGTTAAAAGTAGTGTTGAGTCACGAGTAGTGGAATTCAAAACTTAGTTGTTGGATTTTTTGAAGGAGCCAAATCTGATAACACATAGACACACATGTATTAAAATTTAAAAGATATTTGCTGATAATATTTTTCTTGATGTCAGGTTGATATAAAAGGAAACAATATGCTTATGGTTTCTTTACTTGACTGTCAAATTTATAGCTAAGGTAGAACAAAAACAATAAGCAATGAATAAAGTTTTATTCAGATCTAAAAACCTAGAACTTCCTTCCAAATAGAAACTTACCATATTTTTCCCTGAATACACTATCTTTCACCAAGAAATAACTTTAAAAAATTCATCCTGTAACCAAAGATTACAGGTGTCATTTTAAATTCATATTTAGTTATTTTGTCAGCGATTGGGTTAACTGAAGAGAATTTTGTATAAAAATAAATTTTTATGTAGTTTGCTTTCCTTTAGGACATTAATTTCATTTACAAATCTTTCATTCTTGAAAAAAAAAATTAAAGTGAAATTAAGTTGAATGATTATGAAATAGAAGATAATCAGTTTACAGTTTTTGGGGTTTTTATGGGTTTTTTTTTCCTGCTATATTTGGGTGAATGAATACAAAATTCGAATCAACTTTTATTTGGTTTAATCATTAATAATTTCTGTATTTTTTTTTTTTTTTTTGTCAACTTGATTCTTTTGAGTCAAATTCTACAGGTGATGATCTGAAAATAATTTTTAACAAACTTTTGAATCTGGTTTTCATTCCCACATTGAAGCATTTGGCAGCAATCAAAAATAGTCATTGGTTGGTGCAATGTCAGGAGAATATGGCAGGTTGGATAGAAAAGAGCAAAAATGCAAGGTTTTTAACAGACACACATTTATTTAACTTGGATCAACACAAAACTTTAGTCTCCCTCAAAGTATGATCAACCACCTTAATGCACTTGTACTGCTCCAAAAGTGAAAGTATCCAGGGCACTTGTCACAGCCTCCTTCATCTCTTGCACATCTTCAAAACAGATACTCCTGAGCTTCTCTTTCAGCTTCAGGAACATCCAGAAGTTGCATGGGGTTAAGTCTGGACTGTAGAGAGCATGATCCAGCATATCACCAGGATGAATTGTCCTGGTGCAGTTGCCACTGACCAGACTTGAAGAATTCTGGTCTCTTGCAACAAAATCTCTTTATGAACTGACTCAGAACCCCTACATAGTACTCTTTGTTGATTGTCTTTCCATGGGGGATCCAGTGGATGTAGATGATACACTTGCTGTCAAAAAATGCAATCATTATGAGCTTTCCAGTGAACCTGCTTTGTCTGGCTTTCTTGGATCATCAGAATGTTTCCACTGGGCATTCTGTCTCTTGGACTCTAGATCATAATAGTAGACCTAGCTCTCATCAAATGTTACCAGAGACTCAAGGACACTTGGATTTAAAGCAATTTACTCTGCCATCTCCCTGCTGTCATCAACATACATTTGATCTTAATTTTTCCAAGATAATAAAACATTTCTGAATAAAAAAAAAAAAACAAATGTTGTGTTCCAACAAACCAAAGAAAAAATTCGTTTTTGTACAAGAGCTTCTGACTTCAGTTACTGGAAACTTAAACATTGTATTCCCCCCCCCCACTTTAAACTGGGAAGTGTCCATGAGGCCAGAGAGTTTTCTTTCTGTAGATAGATACTGTGAATTAATGTTCACAAAAAACTTTTTTAATAACTTCAAAAATAACGTTATAGAGAATGAGTGTTAGCATAAATGTAAATGTTAAAACCAAACTTTCAGGATGTGTGGTCTTGCACTGATTAAATCATATCAGGAAATAGTAGCTAAGGGTTCCTTACAGTTAGTCTAACTGAACAGTGAATTCAATCTTCATTGAGTGCCCTGTGCTTGTGGCTTTTACTTGTGCATTGAATATTGCTACCAAATTTGGTCTGATGCTTTTATCATCCATTTCTTGACAAAAGCCAAAGAAGAATCTGCAATGTTATCAGTCCTGACCTGGCATCTTGGCTTCAGTCACTTTCCAACTGCCATAAAGTAGATTCCTCTTAATTTTTTTTTTTTTTTATAAATATTTTCATGGTAATTGTTCTGTTAAGCTTTTCTCTTTGGTACTTTGACATTACAAATTTAAGCATATTACTAGGTTGGCAGCTAGGTGTCATTATTTTACAGTTGAAATCGCTTGGTGTAACCATAAAATCTATGCTTACAGTTTCTTCTCTTGCACTTTTCACTTGTGGAACTCTCTTTAAGCATTTTGCTTTCCTGTAAACTATGATTTTCAAAAGTTTAAATGCACTGTTGATCATCTTTTGTCTTTTTGAATCCTGTCCTTTTTCCTTAATATCATTTTATTTTACTCTCAGTGACCCCTTACAGCTTAGTGGATTTTATCACTTTGCTTGGAGGTGGAATGTAAAGAAAAAACTAAGCAAAGCTTTGTAAATGATGAAAGTGTGGTTGGCATCCAAAGTTCAGTCCCTTCAAAGATTACTATAATTAAACAGTTCCTTTCAAGCAACATTTGAAAACTTATTTTGGGCATTTATTTGATAAACTTTGGAGAGCCCAGTGCTGAACTGCTGTGTAATTTTAATCCAATATGGCAGTGAATGCTGGACAATTTCCTCACATCTGAAGAGGAGACTCGTTGAGGCAACAGATGTGGTTCTGCAGAAGAATCTTCAGAACACCATGGATGGACAGAACATTGTAGAAATCAAATGACTTACCTGCCAACATGGCTGCCTTCTTCTGTTTCCTTGTAAAGCAGGCCGGCTGATTTTACCTCATTTTGTGGGAGAGTGCCTAATACACCAGTTAGGTTGGTCCATTTTGCTGGAATGGACCTGCCCAATACATTTGCGTGGATGGTCTTTGTTCGCCCATATATTTCTCCATGAAATGACTCAAGTCAGTCTTTAGCTTTGGCTACACTTGCCTACTTGTGTGTCAGACCACTGGCAAGACAACCAATATTCTACAAACATGTATGCAACAAGTTAGTTTTAAGGAAAATGGGAATGTAAAGTACACTTGTACTTGTAATCAGAAAATAATAATTGAAATTTCTAGGACATAAGGAGGAAAGAAAGTTTGGAGAATTTAATGCATGCAGGACATACTAAAAACAAGAGGGGCAAAGGGTAACATTAAGTAGCCTACCGCATAAGCTTTCACTGAACCAAAATAGATGATCTTTCCCTAGTATCTGACCTAGAAACTGGACATAAAACTACCAGGTATGTTTTAACCAATGCTCTAACCTATAAACCATGTGTTTCTTGTGCAATCCATTGATCACATTTTGTAACCTTAAACTTAATGTTTGTACACAGGTGGTGGAATTTTTGAGAGTCCTCTCTTTCTTAATCAAAGACTCTCCCAGGCAGTGTTCTTCTCTATGCTAGGTCAAATAAAGAAGTTGCTAGAGACTAACATGTGTACAGATTCTTTTAGTTGTCTTATCATCCAATATTCTCCGTTATCTTTACTTCATTTCATAGTTGATGATGACCACCTTCATACATGATCAGCTATGTTTAATTTCAGCGTTTCTCCTTAGGATATGGTCATTTGATGTTTTAAACAAACAAGTAACATTTTTAAGACAGCTCATAGAGAATTTAATAAAAAAATCTTATTTCTAATAAGTCAGTTTTTCTGAAATTTCATTCAAGATTTTTTTTTTTTTTTTACTGATTATATCTATTTGAATTGAGATTTGTAAATATCTTCTTTTTTTTAATTCTAAAGTTTTCCCAATATGAATCTTAAGAGGCACTCCTAGTTGATGTTTCCTGAATGTAACCCTCTACCACAAGCATTTTGTCTCTTTTGTTCTAAAAATGAAAGGATTTTGTCAGTGCTTACTAAACTTATTTGTTTTCAAATGTGTGAGGAGAGTCAGAGGACTCATCATATGACTGCAAAACTAGAAATTATCTGAAAATCTTCCCACTTAATGCTTTTAGGTCAGCAATTTGTGGATAACATTTGTTTAATGAACATCATTTTCCCCTCTTTCATTTTATTTTACCTGGGGTGGGTGGTTGAGTGTTTTATTGTTAGCCTGACAGCTGTTGAGAAGACTCTTTGTAAAGAAATGAGATTAACTTTGATTGTTGCATGCTACATGTTTGTTGCGTTTTTTTCTCATGGTATTTTCTAATTATTAAACATTTTTAGACCTTTTGTATTTTTACAGTAGCACATTTAAATCAAAGATTATATAAAATAGTTTGGAACAAACAGTAAAAAAAAACAACAAAAGCTCACAATATTGTTATTATTTAATAGTAAGGTGATTTGATAACTGAATGAAATTTTCTTCATTTTCATCTCTTTAATTAGTTATCATACACATTTTTAATTGGTTACACTAAAAAGTGGTGTACATGCATATCTCATATATATACACACATATATATATATATATATATATATATATATATATATATATATATATATACATATATACATATATATATATATATATATATATATATATTTTTTATATATATATATATATATAAACACACACATATATATATATATATATATATATATATATATATATATATATATATACACACACATAATGTAGTTTTAAGATATGCCAAATTTATGGATTAAATTGCTCAGTATCAGGGATAGAACAGGTAAATATATAAGTGGACACTGAAGTCAACATTCAGTGGCAACAGTTTGTTTCATGTTTAAATAGTATATCTATATATTCATTGGTGGGATTCCTTGCTGAGTATTGGGGTACTTATCAGCATTTCCTTCTGAATAAAGTGAGTCCTATGTTGGATCTGAAGAGATGTCAGCAGCCACTTCATGGTAGAGTACTATGGTTCAAAGGATGGTGAGTTCTGGCTTTTCTTTGGGTTCTCTTCATCTCTTTGTCTTTTGGCTTTTATAAGAATTTTGTGTTTTTGTAGAATTCTCCAATTGCTTCTTTAGACATAAGAAAAAGTAGTCTTTGAGCATGAAAGCCTGAGCTGCATATTGTTGAAGGAGGTCCTTTGGTCACCACTCCATAGCAGAGACACTTTAGCTAACACCATCTGCTGCAGCAAACCAAAGCTTGACAGGCAGGTTCATGATAGTTTGCATTAGGATGATGACTTGTTCTTGTATGTAAAATGTCACCTTGACTATCTACCTACTAGGTGTCATTTTATGCTTAGTCTGGTCCCTTCCCAGAATCATTACCTCCATGGGTGACTCTACCAGGAGACGGAGATTCCGATAGCATTGTTTTCAGGTTCATTATGATGTGCAAGTTCCTCCACTATAATATATATATATATATATATATATATACACACACACACAATTTCATTGTATGTGACAGACAAGAACAATTTTATAGAATTTTCCAATGTTTTCTTTTTGTGAGGACTAAGTGAGTATAAAAACTGCCTATAGTGATTATTGTACGAGTGCTTTCATCCAACTCATTAGCCATTTTCAAGGAGTTAATGTTAGGAGGTGTTAACTTCCCCCTATAAAGGATAATAACTCCAAATAAAATTGAGTTATGTCCCTTGTCTGCTAGTTAGACCATGGTATTTCTAAATTCAATATGGTGATAAGCTGGCACACACATACAACAAGTAGTTTAAATCCAAACAAATTCTTGCTATTCTCAAGCAGTAAATAAATAAAAGTTATTTTATTATGTGTTAAAATACACTTGTCTTTTATTTTCATTCATTTTTGTTCATCCCATCAACCTGGGATATAACAGTTAATATTTTTCTATGTTTTTGTTCTAAGTTCTTTCCATATGCAGGTGATTTGTTCCCAGTAGAAGTTCTGGATTATTTTAATATCTTTCCCAGATATATAAAGCTTGCCTAGTAGTTCAAACAGTTCTTTGTGTGCTGTACCTTATCAAAAGCTTTTGCATAATCTATAAAACATAGATATACATCTTTGTGCAGTTGTATTGCTCTTTCTGATATCATTCTGAGCATGAATATAGCAATCCTATTCTTTTTAAATAAATGTTGTCAGTTTGAGGACACTACTTGAAATTAATTTGTTTCACCTTATCGATGCATAATTTATATTTTTCACCACTTTCAGTAGACATAAACATAGTCACTAAAAACTAGTGCTAAGTTTGTGAAGCTACATAAGCCTAAGTACAAAGCAATAGCTTCTGATGTTAGATATTTGAAATGTACCATTTAGAGTGCCATGAAGATCTTCAATACAACTAGTGGCTCATTGGATAAGCTCAAATGTGGACAAGGAGAAAAAACCACTGTATAAATGCAATGCTTTGGCAAATATGGATAAACATGCCCATGAAAAACAGTGTCAAAATGATGAATTCCCCCAAACCAAAACCGCTTTTTAACTACCTTCACTCTTCAGCAATGTTTTTTTTTTAAAAAGAAGTAATTCGAATAGTAATACAACTGAAACATGATGAAAGTGTATTTATACATTTTCTTTGTTTTTGAGAATTTACAAAAAAGTAATAAACCCTATTTATTTATTAGATTGTTTATGTCATTTATTGAAATGGTTAACAAAACATCAACTAATTGTTAATTGATTCAAACTTTATAAAATAGTAAATAATAAGGATTTCTTTATAGTTTGTAATAGAAGTGACAGTGACTTACCAGGAGCAAAGCGAATTCGCTGCCTCATGTGTCGAACCATTCTCTGAGAGTCGGTTGCATGTGCGCCTATTGCCATTTTTATGCAGCAGACTTATTTGCATAAGAGAACCACGCTACCGATTAAAAACCCGGCGAGTGGACGTGGGAGGACACTACTTGACACTACTGCTCTTCTAGGCTTCGGTGAGACTAGACGGATTGCAGACAGAAAGCGACAGCAATTTCTGGACATACGACATAGTTGGTTGACATTTTAATAATTTAGTAAAAGTTTATAAATTTAGGAATAAAATATGTTCACATTTCTTTATAAATTGGTAAATGATAAATACTGGATTAGTTCTAATTGTATTAATTTTTAGAATGTTGTAAATATAAAATTATTCTTGTAAATAAACAATCTTTAATATTTTTATCATAAATTCTCATGAACAAGTAAAAATGTATAGATTCATTTTCATCATGTTTAGGTTTTATTCCAATCATTGCTTTTTAAAGCAAGAAACATTGTCAACATTGCTGAACAGTGAAGGTAGTTAAAGAAAAATAAGATGTGGTGCCATTAGAAAAAATATCCTTTTGATACTGTGTCTTATTGCAGATATGTTTATCCATGTTTGCCAATATATTATCCAACTTCTGAAGAATAGAAAACTGACTTTTGCTAATAAGATGGTGCTGAAATCTTCTCAGCTCAACCCACTTCCTAAAATTGAACCAAATAACTAAACAGCAGATTTTTCTTTATAAGATTTTCTTCATTGGGCTGAAAATTTTTCAAAAATGATATAAGCTAAAAATATAGTTTGAAAATAAGTATTGCCACCATTTTAAAAAAATCCATAAAATAAGTTCATGAGATGTGTGGGCAATGAAAACCTACATATTCAATTGAAAATATAGTAATGATGAAAATAACCATTTCGATGCAGAAAACATTTGGCATTCATTGATTGAACAGTTAGTGTTACTGTCAATATGATCTTAAAAACATTTTTCAGGAAAGTGGGCTTCTCAAGTTATAGCTCTTTCTAGTATTGATGGGAGTTTCCTTCTTTACCTTTTGCTTGAAGTAGTACAGAAAGTCACCATCTTGATTATGTCATTATTTTTCTCTTTTTAGTTGCTATCCATTTTTGTTGTTAATGCTGTTGGAAGTCTTCAGGTGGCTTCTGTTATTTGGTAATGTTTTTTTTTTTGTTTTTTGTTTTTTTGTGATTCTGTAGTGTTAGTACATAAGATCTGATGAAGGATTAACTTCTGTAAGATCTAGAAGATTCATTCACCTGAAGTCATTTTTAATCATTTATCTGAGAAAATTTAGATAATTTTGATGTAGGAGAGCACAAGTTCAATTCACCTAAGAGCATCAGGATAGGAGCTTTTTACAGGGTTTTAATTTTGCTTTTGCGCTATAAAAAATTACATAGATATTTGACAAAAACACCCTCTGAAAAACAAATCTTGTTTTGCACTTTATGGTGATCAAAGTCTAAAACCACAGTGAGAATATATATATAATATATATATATATATATATATAGCTCTATATCAGTATCAGTTGTTATATTTTAAATTTATATTATGATGTACCCAAGTCTTAAGACTGTTTTATCCATTGAGGTTAGCCAATATTTTACTAATCATTATCTTAGTTGATTATGTTTTGAAAACTAGACATATTTTCTTCCAGAATATATAATCACTTTTATTTTATTTATTATTTTTTTTGTATATTTAAGTGAACAAGTAATTTTAATTTATTTTTCTCTACTCTGATACACTATGTGAATGTCTTAAATAGATGAGATAAGTATACTAACTGAATTTGTTAATTTATTTATATATATATATATATATATATATATATATATATATATATATATATTAAGTAAAATGGAAAATAGTAAATAAAACAAGAACTTGTAAAACCATGGATGACCCATGCCCTTTATGCCTACAGGAAAAACTACACATCATTAAATTTCTAAATGAAAAATTATTAAACCATAGGTGGGAGTTAACGGTTTTTTTGCCAACATCAACAAACTTTCGGATTAAATAATTAGCATAAAAAAAATCCCATAACCAAATAAAAGTCTTAAAAGCTTAGCCAAATCATTAAATAGGAAAAACCCTTTTTGTAGTCATCAAAAAACCAAAAAACCAAATTGAAATTCAGTGCAATACGATCTGTATATAAAACACCCACTTGAATAAACAAATAAATAAATAGATAATCAGATGGACAATAATAAAAGACAATTCTCCAGACACATAACGACTTGTAGGCACGCCATAAAAATATCCCTCACTGGGAACCAACTAAAGGGTGACCGCAAACATTAGCCTTGAAATAGATACCCTACCCAACCTTAGCAAAACCTCTCAGAAGATGATGAATCTATTGATAAGAATTAACTCTCTGACCACTTAACTGAAGGAAAATAGTCTAGCCACTCCTACAATAACAAATTCTGTAATGGACTATGCCTAAAAACACACGTAAACCGAGAGATAGCTTATTCCTAAAATTTCGCTTGAAGATAAAACGGAAACACCACAATTCAACTTGATTTTAATAATTATTTGGATGGTTTCAGCTCTCGTTTTTGAAGCATGAGAACTCTTATGTAGCGAAGGAATCATATTTTTAAACAAAAAATATTTATATATATATATATATATAGTAATAAATCAAATGACCATTTATTTCTACACTGAGTGTCATGGAGATTAAATCTACTCGTCAGGATACTTGATTGTAAATTTGAAAAATTTTCAGCCCAGCCCACTTTATAGAAGTCCTCTGTTGAGTGAATGTAATCACAATGGAACTCGGAATAGAGATAAGTGAACATTTAATTTTATTATCTCTCTCTTGATATTGAGCTCTATAATTACAAAGATTTGCTTTTAAAACCTTATCTTCCAGGAATAAATACCCTGGTTGAAATTTCTTCAAAACACAATCATTGTATGTAAATTTATGTAGAGTTGAGCATGGTGAAATATATACATATAAACCAGTGATTCCCATATGTGTACCAAGACAAAACCCTAATGTCCCCCAATGTATAGTTGGCGTTTGTTTGGATTTTCTTGGTGCTAGTATTGCATCTCAAATAAATGTCTTAGTATTTCCTATGATAATTGTTATATAAACAGGTTACACTGTAAAGTGAAAGCAAGATATACTTCAGCTACAATCTGTGTGTCTCTGGTGTATGTTCTGGCTAAGATGTGCCACTGCCACCCTTTGGCTACCCACTTTTTTCTCACCCAGGGCAATACAATACTGCCCACTTTGGGATTATAGATATGAACTTTGTGTACACATAATAATATATAGTGATATAAATGAAGATATAAGTTTTATGTTACTCCCTTTATTTTTTTTCTCTCTCTCTCTCTAAATATATATATAGGCAAATGCAAAAATGTCTTATCTTTGTTTTGGAACCTGACGTTAAGCCAGAGCTTATTACTTTTTAACATTTTAAGCAAAAGTACTCAAAAAATCAAAATCACTACAAAATTCTGCATCAGAAATATGTACTCCTTACACTTCTTAAACACTTTTGTGTGACCCTTAATAATGGGAATTTACTTGAAAATTCCAGCTTTTGTTTATGGCCATGCTACATTGAAACACTGGTTATTGTACAATCACTGAAGTTAAGCAACATTGAGCCTGATCAGTACCTAGATGGGTGATCATTTGGATGTGCAGGTGGTGCAATGGCTTGGAATTGGATATCAGAGAGCTAAGTTCCAATTCCAGTCAGGTCCATTATATTCATTTATATGCAAATACTCTTAGGGAACATATGAATCCACCTCTTTTTTTACCCCCAGTTATAGGTTAATGAGTATTTACTTGTTTCAGTAAATCATCACTAAACTAGCAACACTAGCGAAGAGCTGAAGTTTGCTTCTGCCCATGCTGTGTTTCTAGATCCTACCCATTGAATAAAGATGTCGAATGACGGTAACATGAGAGCTTGCCATCTTCTGAGCCAATTCCCTAAAATCAGCATGTGCAACTGATTCTCATCAAACTGAACAGATCAGCCAGAATGTGGAGTCTGTGAGTTTGAAATCCCCCTGCTTGAAACCAGGAAACCATTTCTGTGTGATTCTGTTGGTAATGAAGTCATTTCTATACACAGCACAAATGTCTCAAGCAGCTTTGTGACCTTGATTAAAAGCAGAGAGATGTTGAACATGCTCATTCTTGTCTACTTAGTATTCCATCTCAAAGGGGTGTCTAATATGAAATAAAATTTCAGCAACATACAAGTTTCACAGGATGACCAGATCAGAGTTACTAAGAAGCAAAAAATGCTTATTATTTTGCTTGTCCAATCATGATGCTTCTGCAATATCTTTGTCATCATAAGTCATTGCTACTGTCTTCAGACTGATCATTACCACCATAAAAATTATGCCATTTTGGCATCACCTGGTGTCTGCAATCTCTAAATGAGGAATCATTACATAAATATCTGGAACTCTTGTTGTTTCTTATAAGACATTTATTTCACATAAGAAAATTCATACCGATATGTACCAGAATCTATAGTTGAATAACTTGTGAATTTTCCTTGTACCTTTTGATGCTTCTATAATCATTACAAGTTATCAAATTCTGTGTCAAGGACATAATTAAAAAAAAAAAAAAAATTGATCAAGATTTGTTTGTTCTAATTATTTTTAAGTTTTATCTCAGTATTCATGCATTATGAATAACTTCTTTCACATTAACATGGTGGCAAAACATTTTCTCACACTACCTAAACCATTTGACACAGGACAACTAGCAAAACTTTGAAAACTAGTAATACAATTGAACTGACGAGCACAGCCATCATTGAATTTGGTGTCATATTGAATGTCAATTCCTTTTATCAGAGTAATATTTGTGAATCATGTTGCATACTTCAACAAAGTCATATTGCAGGACATTACTGATAAAAATAAGGTGGTCCTTTCTGACTGCACTATCTACTTTTCTTAGAATTTTAACAGGAAATAATGTTGCTTGTTCTCATACAATGACTATACAGGATTTCTTTTGAAAGAAAGAAAGCATAGTTTTCAGAGAAATCTTGATTTTCTTTTTTTTTTTTTTTTTTTTTTTTTTTTTTTGTTCCTTGTACCATTGTAAACAGTGTGACCCACACGCCCCATCTTTCCACTGACTGGCCAATGATTACCTCATGTTGCATTCTGATTCTCAATCTCTTCAGTGTGCACTGAAAGCTAGAGAAGGGCATGATCACAAGGTGATCTGATGAAAGACAAATACCATGTTGAGAAATAAGAATGTGAACCCAGTTTCCCATATTAGATGTAGATGTTTTATTTAGTTGGGGCTTTGCTTGCTTGTCTAAATGGCTAGGTAGGTGATTCGTATTGCCAGGATGCATAGCTGGGCAAGGAGTTGATAGGATAAGAGTTGACATAACATAAATTGTCCCATGTTATGTCAGCTCTCACCCCCTACCAACTTCTCACTCATCTACACATCTTGACATGGTGGCTGGCAAACTGTTCAACAGATATGTCCATCTTTCCACATGGGTGGGCCAGAACTCTCCTCAATCCCAAGCAGGCTTGTTAATATAGACCCAAACACAGACATACCCTATTTCCAGTTCTGTTGACACTTGATCTTTGAAAATCCCTTATCTAAATCTTTACTTCTCTGTTGTTACCCTTCAGTGAAACTTATGCCACTTAGAAGACCAAACTTCAAAAGGAACCATCCACTGATCAAAATAAGACCACCTCTTCCCTTTCTACATGGGTGTCTATAATATCACACCATTGAAACTTGATGTTACACCAGCTATTATGTTTGCTGAAATTGATAGTAACTGTTTTTTTCTCTCTCTCCTTTTTTCTCTCTCTCCTTTTTTCTCTCTCCTTTTTTTCCCTCTTTTCTCTCTCCTTTTTTCTCTCTCTCCTTTTTTCTCTCTCTCCTTTTCTCTCTCTCCTTTTCTCTCTCTCTCCTTTTTCTCTCTCTTTTTCTCTCTCTCCTTTTTCTCTCTCTCTTTTTTTTCTCTCTCCTTTTTCTCTCTCTTTTTCTCTCTCTCTCTTTTTCTCTCTTCTCTCTCTCTCTCTTTTTTCTCTTTCTCTCTCTTTTTTCTCTTTTCTCTCTCTCTCTCTTTTTTTCTCTTTCTCTCTCTCTCTCTTTTTCTCTTTTTCTCTCTCTCTCTTTTTCTCTTTTCTCTCTCTCTCTTTCTCTTTTTTTTTTCATGCTGATTTCTTCTCCTTAATTTCATATAGAAACAGTTCTCTCTCTCTCTCTTTTTTCTCTTTCTCTCTCTCTCTTCTCTCTTCTCTCTCTTTTTTCTCTTCTCTCTCTCTCTCTTTTTCTCTTTTTCTCTTTCTCTCTCTCTCTCTCTTTTCTCTTTCTCTCTCTCTCTCTCTCTTTTTCTCTTTCTCTCTCTCTCTCTTTTTCTCTTTCTCTCTCTCTCTCTCTCTTTTTCTCTTTCTCTCTCTCTCTCTCTTTTTCTCTTTTCTCTCTCTCTCTCTTTTACTCTTTTAATTTTATAAAATTTTGAAACAGTTATGAAAGACTGAAAGGGCTTCATTAGGAGGCCTATAAAATTAATCAAAATTTTAATTTAATCCAAAAAAAGAGATGTATTTTCAAGTCATGGGCTGACAAATTCTTTTATTTTTCAATTTGTGTAAATTGACAGTTTAACAGAAATGACCATTTTTGTCATACTGTGATGGACATGTCTGACATCTAGTTTAACTGCATGGTTTTATACAGAAGTTATCCCTATTCAATTTCTGCTTATTTACACTAGCAAGTATAATAAAAAAGTAATAAAATGTTTTTAATGAGCATTAATAGAAACTAGAAAAACCCATGGAAATTTCAAAGTTTTCTTATTTTAATATTCTGATGAATCTTGATTCTTCAGTTAATGATTGATTAAGCTCATAGTGAATTCTACAACAATAAAATTTCAGTATAAATTCACCTATCACACTGTTAAATATTTGAGCTTAACAACTTTAAGAAAATATTGCAATAAATATGAATGCTGGTTATTTTAAGAAGTGGGTACAAATGAAAAGATTTGAAATTGACAACTTTTTTCATTTCATCAAAAAAGTTGTTAAACATTTTTATCTTCCCTTTCTTTTATTCATTTTCTCACTGAACCCAAGTTGCCTCTCTGTTATGTGTTTTTAGCAAAACAGAATGGCCTATTATTTAGGAGGTATTGGCAGGTGACCTTAAATTCTATCTTCTTTCTTTCATTTTCCAACTGAAAATGAGTAATGTCTTTTCCCCCTCTTTTCATGCGATCAAAACAGAATAGTCCATTATTTACAAGGTATTGGCAGGACATAATGGTTGTGTGACCTAATGAAGGCAAGTACAAGCACAATTATAAAAGGATAATACAAAATAATTGACATTAAGGCCGGCTTCAACAGAAGAATTTAAGACAACTGCCTAGAGTTACCACACAAAAACCCTTTAAAGCTTAAAAATTGTGATTATTTCTGGTTGTTTCAATCAATAAAGCATAAGCTTTGAAAATTTGTTTCTCTTCAATATTTCATCATATGAAACAACAAAAAAAGCAAAATATTTTATATAGCTGACTGATGCACTGAGATGTTGCTAGAGTTTTTCAAAAGACAGTAAGCTCCAATTTTCAGTCAAAATGAGAAAATATGAAGTTTTTATGTAGTCACAGAAAGCTTTATTTTTAGTTCATTTTATGAAAACTTTTTTGCTTTTATGTCAATGTAAAGAAAATGACCATTAAACTTTACCTACTAAATGATATTGCAGGAGGGTTTGTATCTGCTTAAATACATTGTACTTTAGATATTCTCTCTTTTATCTTTAAAAAAATCTTAAACTTATCACAGAAAACAGATATACTTATCTGTTCACAATAATGTCACATAGTTTCTACTTAATGATCTATATTGGCATGTATGTGCACTTTGATCTCTTTCCAAATTTTTTTGTTTTCTATCTTTCAGCTTTGTCTTAGTATACAACAAAGGCTATCAAGAATTTGATGATGTGTTAGCATCTGTAAGCACCAAAGTTAAAGGTTATTCTTTTGCTAACAAGACAATAGCAGGTGATTTTCCAGGAATATGGGATGTGGCTGACTACACAGTACCTCCACAGGTGAGCAAAATTTTTATAGTACTATTTTTATTGCTGGATATTTATTGGCATGTAAACATGGTTATCTGAAATTGCTCTATGTCAAGGATTTAAAAATGACAAAAGGATCCAAATCAAATAGATTAAGTGAAGTTTCTATCCAAAAACAAAATATTGAGTCAGAAGTAATTTCTGTTTTGAGGAACCAATGGTATTGACAAATGCATCATTCTAACTGTTCCTTAAATATGTCATAAATTATGAAAAATGAGTTAAATACAACAATGTTTAGCATAAAAGGCAATGGATTGACAAGGATAAATTTCTACAACAGAGCTCAAAAGCTGAGCTCTATGGAAGAATGGTAATGTTGTACATGTGGTGTGATCAAGACATCATTTACAGTTCTTAACACTAAATGCATATTTATGTCCAGCAGCTGCAACATGTCCATAAAATTAAAAAAAATAAAAATGTCCTGTGCTCGTCAGTAAGAAGAATGTTATTGGCCATGACAATGTAAAGCCACATACAGCAAGAATAACACAGGAAAACGTTTTGGAACATCGGTTCTAGTCCACTTACTGTATTCACCTAACCTTGCATCAACTGATTTTCTTTTCAATTGCTGTCAAATGCCTTAGTGAGGAAAACTTTCTCTGATGAAAATCTGCTTCAGGAGTTCATCAGAAACATTTTCATGCCAAAAACCTGCAAATTTTACTCAAAAGGTATTGAAGAGCTGCCTGATGAGTGGCAACAAGTCACTGCAAATAATGGGGAATATATAATTGCAATAAATATAATTGTATTTTTTTTTTTTTTTTTTAGCATCAAGTTGATAGATAAAAATGGAAATTATTTATGACCCAGTCTTTGATGTAAAGAAAACAAAACTGAAAAAATGTCTAAAGCCTTAACAGATCCAGGGAACAAATTCTCTTCTATCAGTCCCATAAAGTAATAAAGAAAACATTCTTACTTGAAAGTGGCTCTCCTTTCTATCCAGTAATCATTTTTTTTTTTTTTTTTTTTTTCAATCCTTGTTTTAGAGGCACAAAATTTTGCTTGTACACATGATACCATAGTTTTTTTTTCTTTCTGTTTCCTTCCACTAAGACAGTTGATTTTCAATGGCTACTGCTCCGTTCTCCATCTTGACTCAACAAATATTTAATTGAAAGTTCTTTAATGCCTTGCTCTACTACCCTTAGTTTGCAGTTAACTATCCAGTGATAACAAAATATGTCTACCACATCTCTTGTGATACACTGGGGTCTTTTCATAGGCTAACATTGACTAATATGTTTAAGAAGGTTCATAAAAGTGAAAGTAGCATGATGTCAATAAAAGACTCTTGATTTCTCTGTAAATTTCTGAATTTGATAACTTAGTAATTATGAGTTCAATCTCTGGGCTGGGAAACAGTGCCAGCAATATCTAAGCAGTGCTAAATAAGAACTAAACAAGAGACTTGGTAAGTAGAACAATAACAATCTTAAGAACAATAGATTAGATAAAGAGTTCAGTTCAAAATTCCCTGAAAGTTGGAAGGCACAATGGCTGAAATACTGTGATAACTGTTGACCATGTTTGCCGTAGTCTTTGAATATAGAATCTAGTGCAGTACATAATGTGTTCAATGGAACAACACCAATATCACTAGTAGCAGCTGTTCAATAATTCTTCAGGTCTTCAATATCAGAGGCTGGCAACTAATATTCGGGGGAAAAAAACATGGCCGCCTTTATACACGTCGCATTGAATATTCTGAGCCTTCTGATTGGTTAACCCTTCTAATTGGTGAACTATAAAATGAGTCAGCTCATTTTGGCTAGCTCACTAGTACTAAAGTACACAAAAATTCTAACAATAACAACAACAAAGATGAGAACAGTAGTCTAAATGTAAATAATGTAAGACTGTTGAAATGAATGGATTTTATTTTAAGGCAGGTTTTCGTCTTGCAGTCTCTTCTCATTTTCTGTCTCCAGCATGAGACTTTACAATGCTTGAATTTCCTTAACTGCATTGATAGGCTGGGAAAAGAAAAATAGTACCCTGACTAAACTCCAACCATTATTTTTGATATGCTTTCGACACAAGTTTTATCAGTGAACCTTGACTCTCCAACACACTCTGATAACACACTTCTTGTGATTAACATACCAATGGAAATAAATATTAAGTTTTAAACTTGTTTAATCGTCTTGTCCTTTGGTGCTACCATAAGACAAACAGTTGTCTCAGCTTATCCATGGGAGATAGGTTTCAAGATCTTATTAGACCCAGCACATAATCAATAACTATAACTAACAATAAAATAAAGCAATTATAACAATATACTTTAATAAAAGTTGTAACAAACAGATTTCTTGCCATAGATCTCAGTATCTGACATATTTTTATTAACTTGAAAACTTACCTTTTCTTTTAAAGCACTTTACTTTTTAATGGTATATGTGAATTGTCAGCATCACTGTCCTAATACTCTGGAACCATTATTAAGTAAAATAGTATTTATTTCTGGTTTCTCTCTTAATTTTGGTGGGTAAAGAGTTATCATATTTTGGCCATTGTATCCTCCAGAAGTTTTTCAGATGCTTGCCAATCCAGGTAAACTTCAGGGAATTTTGAGCTAAATCTTTTATTTAAGATACAGGTGGTAGATTGTTTCACAGACTAGGGATATCTCATCTTGTTTCTATTTAGTTCTGTTCAGTTATTGCTTACTCTGTTTCCCCAATGTAGAGACTGAACTCACAATTACTATGTCACACAATTCACAAACCAAAACTTTCATCCACTCAAGTCCTATGGGACAATCCTGAATGTAGAACTTGAATCCTTAAGCAGACTGCATTGATCAAGGCTTTTTTTTTTAATTACAGCTGCTGATGTTTGTTATAATGTAACTGAAAGTGCAGAAAGAGGAAATTATGGATAAAGAGAAACCACTGTACAAACAATGACAATTCATTTTACTGGATGCATGCAAAAAGTATTTAAATACTGGTGGCCCAGATAGACTTGTAATGGCAACAAAATGAAGTTTAGACCAAAAAAAAAAAAAACAAATATAAGAAGCATATTCAAAGATGGTTACACAGATATTTTTCGCTTCTTTCCTTTCCAACTCTAACTGTAAATAACTTTGTCATAATATAGTAAAGAAAGTAGCCAAGCCAAACCTGTCAAGCAACACACCTCAGAAAAGAAAAATCTGAAAATGGTGATAACAAAATCAACCAATCTAGAAACAGCATTAAGAGTTACCCAAGCCTCTATTCCACTTTTCTCTTTCGGCTGGTTACTGGGTCAGTGACTGATAATCACAACTCCAGAGCAGACCTGTATTTTTTTATGAGGAGATGGTGTTGTACACATGTTAATGAAATGGACTAAATTTTCATATCCAATTTTTGGGATTTGAATAATACTAACTTCATCCTGACTTCAAGTATAGAGGGCCAAAATAAAAACATCATCATTTCATTCTGTTTGCATTTGTTTGTTACTATCAATCTCCTACTTGAGGTTAACAGCAAAACCAATCATCCCAGACCAGTAGACTTACAGTCAAATAATGCTGAAAACACTGGTCCTTGTTTGATCACCAAAGTTAAGTAGTGTCAAGCCTTATCAGTACTTAAATGGGGGACTGCTTGTGAAAACAGGGTACTGTAAGTGACCTCTTATGTTTTGGCTTTAAATAACCAACAAAGGATTAATAAGCCTTAAAAAAAAATATCAATCAATCCCAGACTATTATGACTATTACCACATGTTATGAAAGTATCTTGAGGTCAAGCAACTGAATACAAAAGCAAGACCTTTCATACCTTACCACCCGCAAACTAGAATTGTTTTATTCTTCAGGGATAGGTATTTTAATGATATTAGATAAACCAAAATCTGTGCCATTTTTACCATGTTAAATAAAGATGGATACAAAAATGTGATCACTATTATATACTGAATGGAAAGTTTTCCTAAATTATTGTGAATCAGAAAAATCATTTTATTCATACTGTGAATAAACAAGTAAAAAACAACATGAAAGTAGATATTTAGAAAAACAAACCTAGGTTTTGTTTTGATTTGCGATGTTGAGGAAGATAAACTTGGATCAAACCAAAGTGGCAAGTAAATCTATTGGAAATATTTTTGTTTGGATCAGAATCCTGGAATAGTTTGTATGTGTAAATAAATATAAGATTTCAATGATGTTGTTAGATAAAAGAATTCTCCTTTTCTTGTTATGTGCTGGTGCTGTCTCCCACCAGTTCATCCTACTAACTAAATAGTAGGATGAACTGGTGGAAGATAACAGAAAGGAAAAATTGCCCTTTTTTGGGCCATGTGATTAGGTGAGCCGGTTGGATTTGAATTACTTAAGGGTGGAGTTAATTCTAAATATCTCCTTGTATTCAGATACACAGTAACAATAAAGTTAGTTGCAGGGAAACTGTGGAGAGTAGCAAATAGTTTGTGTGGTTGAAAACCACTTGCTATGAAGAAGTGTCAAGAAATCATTTAAGCCAAATTCTGAAGTTGGTCCCTGAAAGAAATCACTTGTTAGATCTTGATGTTTGATACTGACAGATATTGCCTAAGTTCAAACAATATTTAGTTGCTGAGAAAAAGTGCTTAAGACCTTTTATTTGAAGGAAGCATCAGCCATGAAAATCTACGGTCTCTGTTGTTACTAAAGTAGAACTTAAGACTCACAGCTTTCATTCTTGAAGTTACAACCCAGACATTCATCTTGAGATTCTGCAAGTGGCCAGCTGCTATGTGATCCATTTTGGCTAGAGACATTTTATCTGGTATAACAAGTTATCTCTTCATACTTAAGTAATCACAACATGGAATGGACAGTGCCACACTTAATTTAACTGCTGGAATCAAGATTAAAGAATGCCACCAAGATTGAATAGTAGCCATGGCTAACAATCAGACTAGGACCATATATATTGATTATTCAAATACATATTATTAGTTTGAAGTCAATGAACCATCATGTTGATGAAATGAGAGAGCAAACAGATTTATTGAAATTATAGAAAGTATTGTACATATAATAGCCCTATTCTGTCAGTAATATTTGATTGACTAGCTCAAAGTCCTAACTTTAATATTATCAAGTAAATGTGGACAGAACTAAAGATTTTGTCAAAAAGATTCACACAATATTGAAAATGGTGAAACATTAACATTCATCCCTTTCCAGGGCCACTAAGCAATTATTCAAGCTTGAGAAAGCCACATAAAATTTTAACAATATACAATAACTTAATAAGATGATAATTATGTATTAGGTTATCATATAAATTTGATCTCTTTTTTTTCTCTCCATCTATTTATTATTCCTCAACAATTTTAACAAATTAATATGCTCTCCTTCATTGTTTATAGAGTTTTGGGTCCTTACCCATCAAGTGAAGGTGGTTGTATCACGAGAGCATCCTATCTGCTGGATAAATTCTCTAATGGAGGAACTTGTTCAATCAAACCTCTTTGAACTGAATGCTGGAGAGTATGTGTGGTTGATGCTCCCCTTCTGGAAGCATGACAACCATTTTTATACTGTTATTTCTGTAATAGTTCCTTCTCTATACATAGCACAAATGTTTCAAGCAGCTTTGGAAATTTGATCGAAAGTGAAGCTGGCATTGTACATGCTCATTTTTGTCTACTTGGCACTCCATCATCATATGTCTGAAAAGAGGTAAAATTCAATCAAATTTCAAAAACTATAAAAGTTGTAAAGGAAGAACAGAGCTACAGAAAAAAAAAACACTGCAATAAAAATGTTTTACATGTTAATTCAAATAATATTGTGGGGGAAAAAAAACTGAGTTTATCTGACAACCAAAAAATAAATTTTCATTATAAACACTTTTCTGTTTGAAAACACCCTATATGCTTTGGTTTAAGTTAGGTGGCCTAAAACCTTTTTGGAGGTCATCTCGAATATTCTCTCATTCATAAAATAAAATAAAACATATCTTGGCTGATTTACAGACAAATACTCAAGAGCAAGAGCTGGATGTGAACGGGACAAAACCCTGTCACAAGATGACTATTATCTTCATTTACAAATGTTCCCGACACACGTGTTCCGGTCGAAAAATAGAATAATATTTAAAGTGTTCTATTTTTCGTCCAATAAAAATGCTTCCCTCCTAATTATACTCGCTTCGTTTTTCGAGCCATAAAAAAAACGCTATAAAAGGGGTCACACGGAAGTTCAACAGGCAGTCAACAGGTGCCCAGAGTAAGAGACCTGTCACAGTCAGCAGCTGACAGTAGGGGAGCATCAAACACCGTCAACATGTGTGAACTACTATGAGAGATCAACCTAGATCCGAAGCCGGCTTATGAACTTTACCACAAGGTAGCTGTCCCAAACCCACACGTTCCTGTTGAAATAAAACCACGTAAACCTATCAACCATACGCTTGTCTATAACATTCAGAAGCTGAACAACAAAATGTGATAATTAGGTATGGAATTCACTCCAATATGGCCAATATTTCATGTCCAGTCTTCACTTTCCATTCTTGATAGAGTGCAAAGCAAAACATCTAATTACAAGCAAACAGTTATTAGAAAGTTACAATAGTTTAAAGGGGCCAAAGATTTTTACACAGTACAGTAGAGTAATCTTTTAAGTAGAAAAAACAATTTTGTTATTAAGTAGCCAAACAATTATTTTATCAGGCAATAATATCAGTTTGTATCATCTATATTTAAGAATAAGAAAAAAAATTCCCATGGAGTAATATTTGTAATAATAACAATTGATAGCCCTTGAGGAACTCTCTGGTGAATGAAGGTTATCAGCCCTTAAGGAACTCTCTGGCACTACGACACTCTCCCTGTGCACCACGAGGAAACATTGACAGACTCTTTAAGAAACTAACAGTAGACTGTAAAATTAGTTTATTAAAGCTTAAGTTGTAATAATTTTTGGTTATTTTCAATACAATATTAATCAATCACACTTTGTTGAAAATGCAACAGATGGTTATTTACTTTTCAGGGTGTGTTTGAGAAATATTTCTCAACAAATTGATAGTTGTATCATATTTCTGAAAAATGGTTAGACAAAAATTTGGTTCATTTACTAAATTCTGGTTTTCTTTTAGGGCTTGATAAAGAATTCATAAATAATTCATCTTTATAAAAAGTCACTTGGTATCATTTCTATTCAGGTGTGAATATTTTTTTAACAGATTACTAATTTAGTAATCTTTTAGTTATTTTGATGCATCTGCCTTAATTTCACTTGCTTTGGTATTATTATTATTATTAATACTATTATCTTGAATTTTATTATTATATGAAGTATTGTCAGCCATTATTTTTGACAAGTATTTCTTTCATCTTAATTTCACTTGATATTTATTACATTAGTAGTAATATTTTGAATTTTGTTTAATCATTGTTATTAGGTGAAATATTGTCAACTATTATTCACTTATAACTAAATTCTTTTATCGTAGTTTCAACTGCTTTTTATTAAACATTAGAAATATTAGGTGTAATATTTTGAATTAGATGAAAAATTGTCAGCCATTATTCATTTTTGATCTGTATTTCTTTCATCTTAATTTCAGTTACTTTTTATTACACCATTAGTATTAATATTACTATTATCTTGAATTTTGTTATTAGATGAAGCATTGTGAACTATTAATAGGTCTTATTGAGGACCATCCTTTTTTTTCAAACCTTGTGAACTAATGTTACAGAATTACAAAGAATTGTACCAGATAACGGAAACCACATCACTTGAGGACATTCAGCAACAACTAAAATGGATAGCACATGTAACTTAAATAGTGAATGACATATTCAAGATGCTACCTCAAAGAAAAGGCAAGGAAAGACCCCCCCCCCAAAAAAAACATCATTACTTGAAAAAGCAATTACAGTTTACTGAAACCTATTTTCCCAAAAAAATTGCTTTATGAGAAATGTTTTATGAAGTTGAACTGATAACGGTACTTACTGCTCATTCAATAAATTTTTAATGTTTTTGAAAGGATTAATATTAGTATTTGCTTTCTTTCCTTTGGTGCTCTATGCAGCACTTGTTTTTCTACACTCTGTCCCTCTTTGTGTATTTTTTTTTTTTTTTTTTTTTCACTTTTTTATCCTCCTTTCCTTGTTTTCATCATCTTTGATATTTCTAAAGTCTGTAACAATTACAAATTTGTTTGATAATTTATAACTTCTTTTCATTGTAGGAAAATAATGCAATCTTTGTGACAACAAATGCAATCCTTACATATGATCAGGAGCAAACTAAATGCCCAGAGGTAAAGTGCATATTTTCACAAATTTTATCAACCCATTTATTAATTGCTGGATTTACAGGCTTGTAAGATGCACATGTAAATAAAAACTAATCAACTATTATACTGCCTTAAATGTACTGGCATTATGATTAGGGAGAAGTCTACAGAAACTTGAAATAGATATCTATGAGCCTTGGATGTGTTGGCAGAGTGGTAATGCCACAAATACCCTTGCAAGTCATGTGTCAGAAAATACAGTAATTGATAGTTGATGCACAGATCTGGATTGTAGTATATTTTGATAATTTTTCACTGCTTTGCCTCATCTTCAGAATATAATTGAAAATATTCTAACACTTTAACATACACACACATTCTAACACTCTGCAAACACGCACACACCCTCCTTCCTTTCTTTCACGTGGATATGGACACATTTACTTTATAAACCAATGAACAATTTTATGTTGTCTGCTTTTTAATTTTATTTATTTTGGCTGAGAGGCGGGTGCATATATACAATTCAAATCTTCAATTTCTAAAGAATTGCCAGTTTCTGACCTGTAAGAATTTGGAACCTCAGGGATAAACTGTGTTCTTCCTAAGATCATTTTTTTTTTTTTTTTTTTTTTCATTTCACCCCTTGTAAGGTGATAATGCCACTAAGACACAAGGGATTACTCAGCAAGATTTTAGAAGTAGCTGGAAACCCAATTCTAAACAGGAAACAGGGATAATCCTCTATCCTTGTTCAAAATACCAGGGAGGAGTGTGAACCGGACAATAGTTGAACTATTCCTGTTAACTCTATAGTCTGTTTTATCCATGCTATATTTCAGTCTTGTATTTATTGATTTCTATAAATAGCCAGTGAGAGGCACTTCCATGCATAATGTTCTGGGAATGGTGTGAATAAACCTTGAGATATGAATAAAATTTCAAATCCTCTTAACATGTTGACTGCCAGAGGTCAATTACAAAATCTGACTTCAAATGCCAACTTTATAATAGCAGTAAAAAAAAATTTTATGAGTTGATTTATAGCTTCAATGAAAAGTCTTAACATTCTTTTCACACTAAAAGTATCACCGCGAATAAATTTGTTGTAGTTGCCCACAGATGAAAACCAGAAAATGCCAAGCACGAGATAAATCATAGTCAGCTTCATAATAAAAACTAACAATCAAGAGTTCTCTCAGTCAATAAACAAATATTACTTACCTACAAGCATTTTTTTTTTTTAACTGATGCTTTATTTTTTACTGATAATAGTAATTTATTTCCTATTTCTATCTACCTGGTGACTTATCATATAAGACCTCTGGTGAGGTTTCTGTAATCAAATTGTTCCATGCAATGAGTTGATTGGCACCACACCCAACCTCTGTACACTTAGTAAGGGTTGGTTTTCTGTCAGGGTTTTCTTTCCTTTAGACAACCACATGTTCCCATGCTAATGAGTTACATCTACCCTGTTTTGGGAACTCAGAATTTTCCTTCTTCTAGACTGGTTACCAACTAAGTCTAAACAGCCTAGTCTGCCTTACTATTTAACCTATAGTTGTAGTGAGAAAGAGATTAATTAATACCTTTCCCAAGAGTATTTACGCAAAAGTGAATGTAACAAACTTGAATGTAATTTAAACTCGGCTCACTGATTTCTTGTTTTGGACTGCGAACCATTACACCACCTCCACAGCCACTATTTTCTGAGAAATTTATATAAGGACATGTTCGTACAATGTTTTTATAAGGAGATGCCCACCAATAACATTAGTAATGTTATTGTCAGTATTATATATCCCTTGTAAACAAAATATATTAAAATTTAATCATCAAGAATTAAAAATCAAATGGGTTTCAGATAATTTTTGATAGAGGTTCTTAATTTTTTTTTTCTGCTTCATTTTTTTTTTTTTTTTTTTTACAATAATGTTCACCCTCTACAAAATCCAAGAGCCACTCAAGGTAGCAGATTCAAGAGGTAAGGAGCACAATTTATAAGGATATGTATGAAAGATAATGGTTAACCCTAGACTTGAACAGGTTATGATTGTAGTGATCATGGAAGCATACTTTTGGTAGTCTGCTCCACAAAGTAATGTTCAATAGGAAGAAGCTGTTCAAGTAGAACTTCCATTTCACCAATGGAAATCAAAGGGAATGAGAGTGATTCACTACAATGTGCATGGCATGGTGGATCTTAGCCATGAAGGTCTGAACTGGTGGAATTAATGAATATAGCTCATCAAAAAATTTTTCATGGAAATAGCAATAGAGTAGCAAGAGGCTTGCAATGTTTTATCTGTAAGAAAGGAGTTGTCGGGTGGAAAATAATTCATTACCCATAAGTATACATAGATGTCTTTGGACTCTGTTGAGACTGGAAAATGAAGAGTGTGTAGCTCCTGCCCATATATGGCAGCAATACTCCATTTTCAGCCTGATCTAATGTTTTTAGACAATAAAAATTCAAATAAGATGATTACATAGCATATCTCCCAAAAGGTACACTATTTTGGATTCTGGTAACAAAAAAAAAAATATTCTTCACACAGATTTCCCCACTTGTTTCAAGTTACATTGTCATTTTTGTATGAATTTCTGAGACAGAATTTCGATTAGACCAGTGTCCATTTCCCACTTTATCCTCCCTATGATATTTCAATTGCTCTACTTTCTCTTTTGTGATTATCATCGATTCTTTTAGAACAATATCCTTATCTTTGTTGTTTTTATTCTTTCCTAAAAGATTTCAAAACTTTCAACCCAATCCTTCATTGTATATTTATATACTATATGACCCAGAGATTGAACTCAAAATTACTAATGCTTTTATCCACTAAGCCATGTTCTGTAGGATACTCATTTAGTAATGTTTTTAGCTTTAAACCTCATATGTCTTTTTCTAATTGTTTTTTTTTTTTTATTTGTTAATAGGCTGTTTCAGCTAAAGACTTCTGCAATAATGACGAAGATTGTGCACCAATGACTACAAAAGCTGGTGGAAATGGTAAAAACCTTTCTCTTTTTTTCTTTTTTTTTACATGAAGCCAGTATGAGCAAAGGCATATTTTGTGGTTTTAGGGGTGCAATAAAAGGAATGTTTCTGCTGAAATATTTCATATTTCAGCTTTAAACATATGAAAAAGGTTGTTCATATAGGAATACATTTTTCAACCTTTCTATAATCTAATCTAAAGCTAATTGTAGATGAGAGGGTGGTCTTTTGGTACCATTTTTGCCCCAGTTGCATATCAATACAATTAGATTCTAAGCTTAACCTAGTCTGGCGAAGGCCATCATAGTAGAGAACCCAGTGAAGATCCTACTTCCTCTGCTTTCATTCTATGCTTTTTTTGGTCTTCAAGCAGCCTTTGATCCCTTCCATTCTTTCTCTCTTTTCACTCACTTTTTCTCTTTCACACCCTTTCATTCTTTTGTGTTCTTTTTAGTTTGTTCTTCTTTATAACAAAAGTTATATATCCCAGCCAAATTTGCATCATGACCTGGTCACATAATTTTGTAACATGCATCCCTCTTTGATTACATCATCTCTAATGCTTGTGACTAATTTTATACATAAACTAGCAGCATGGCCCGGCGTTGCCCGTGCTTGATTCAAAAATCATACGACTCATACAGCAATCGCTGTCACTTGACTTAAAATATTTTTGCCCTTCCTTGCCTTTAAAGGAGTGCCCTTTGCCATGCTAATGTTGCTACATGCCTTACTTCTTGCCTATCTCACACTGCAAATTTTTTTCTAAGCTCTATACTAAACATTAAATCTGTTACGAAAAAAAAAGAACTAAACAAAATGAACACAAAACGATCGGGCTTTAAAAAGGACTCATAACTGGAAAAACTGAATGAAAAAAGAATGTTAACAACAAATACTTTTTCACATCCAACCCAGTTCTGCGGAATCAGAATCAATGTTGAGTTTAAGCAAGCGAATGAGCCAATTGGAGTAAAGTGCCATGCAGATTTAAATTTTTCCCACTTGTGACGAATGCAGCTATCAATTTTTTTTTTTTTTTTGCATGCTAGCATGCTAGTTAACATTCGTGTCAGTCAGCTGTTGGCTCTTACGCTGGCCAATCGAATCTTCCTGCTTATTTGTGGCAGCCAGCTATAGGCTCTCACTCTGGCCAGTAGAAAATGGCTGCAAACTACATGAAAACTGCTGTAGAAGCATGAAAAAATTGATTATTTCCACTATCGACGGAAGTTGTTCTTGGACTTCCCGCTAACTTGGAGCATGTGCATGTAAATTTTGGTGCAAATCCATTGAAAATTGCGGCCGTGCATTCGTTACACACACACACACACACACAGCCTTTTATAGATAGAGATTTGTAATGGATTTTATTTTTTTATCTGCATATTTTTATTACTTTAAATGTTACTTTTTAGTGGATACTTGTATTTGAGTAGACATTCCATTTATTTTAAACAGTATTTTATTTCATCTACTGCACTGCAAACTCAAGAAAATTTATTAAAGAAAATGCACCCTCCAGCAGGATTTGAACCGGTGTCCTCTTTTCAAGAGAAACCCTGGTTTAATCCAACGTGCTTTGGCTGCTCAGATATGAAGAGCTTCAAAATCAAGCCAGGTTCTATTTGCCTTTAAAGCACTTCTTCACAACAGTATAATGGGCATTTGTCAGCCAATGTTTTGCATCATACACTCATGGACATTTGTCAGGCAATGTTTTGCATCATACACTCATGGACATTTGTCAGGCAATGTTTTGCATCATACACTCATGGACATTTGTCAGCCATTGTTTTGCATCATACACTCATGGACATTTGTCAGCCATTGTTTTGCATCATACACTCATGGACATTTGTCAGGCAACTTTTTGCATCATACACTCATGGACATTTGTCAGCCAATGTTTTGCATCATACACTCATGGACATTTGTCAGCCATTGTTTTGCATCATACACTCATGGACATTTGTCAGCCATTGTTTTGCATCATACACTCATGGACATTTGTCAGCCATTGTTTTGCATCATACACTCATGGACATTTGTCAGCCATTGTTTTGCATCATACACTCATGGACATTTGTCAGCCAATGTTTTGCATCATACACTCATGGACATTTGTCAGCCATTGTTTTGCATCATACACTCATGGACATTTGTCAGGCAATGTTTTGCATCATACACTCATGGACATTTGTCAGGCAATGTTTTGCATCATACACTCATGGACATTTGTCAGGCAATGTTTTGCATCTTACACTCATGGACATTTGTCAGCCAATGTTTTGCATCATACACTCATGGACATTTGTCAGCCATTGTTTTGCATCATACACTCATGGACATTTGTCAGCCATTGTTTTGCATCATACACTCATGGACATGTTTTGTCATGGACATTTGTCAGCCATTGTTTTGCATCATACACTCATGGACATTTGTCAGCCATTGTTTTGCATCATACACTCATGGACATTTGTCAGCCATTGTTTTGCATCATACACTCATGGACATTTGTCAGCCAATGTTTTGCATCATACACTCATGGACATTTGTCAGCCATTGTTTTCATCATACACTCATGGACATTTGTCAGCCATTGTTTTGCATCATACACTCATGGACATTTGTCAGCCATTGTTTTGCATCACACTCATGGACATTTGGTTTTGCATCATGGACATTTGTCAGGCAATGTTTTGCATCATACACTCATGGACATTTGTCAGCCAATGTTTTTGCATCATACACTCATGGACATTTGTCAGCCAATGTTTTGCATCATACACTCATGGACATTTGTCAGCCATTGTTTTGCATCATACACTCATGGACATTTGTTTGTTTTGCATCATACACTCATGGACATTTGTCAGCCATTGTTTTGCATCATACACTCATGGACATTTGTCAGCCATTGTTTTGCATCATACACTCATGGACATTTGTCAGCCAATGTTTTGCATCATACACTCATGGACATTTGTCAGCCAATGTTTTGCATCATACACTCATGGACATTTGTCAGCCATTGTTTTGACATGGACATTTGTCAGCCATTGTTTTGCATCATACACTCATGGACATTTGGCCATTGTTTTGTGGACATTTGTCAGCCATTGTTTTGCATCATACACTCATGGACATTTGGACAATGTTTTGTCATGGACATTTGTCAGGCAATGTTTTGCATCATACACTCATGGACATTTGTCAGCCAATGTTTTGCATCATACACTCATGGACATTTGTCAGCCATTGTTTTGCATCATACACTCATGGACATTTGTCAGCCATTGTTTTGCATCATACACTCATGGACATTTGTCAGCCATTGTTTTGCATCATACACTCATGGACATTTGTCAGCCATTGTTTTGCATCATACACTCATGGACATTTGTCAGCCATTGTTTTGCATCATACACTCATGGACATTTGTCAGCCATTGTTTTGCATCATACACTCATGGACATTTGTCAGCCATTGTTTTGCATCATCTCATGGACATTTGTCAGCCATTGTTTTGCATCATACACTCATGGACATTTGTCAGCCAATGTTTTGCATCATACACTCATGGACATTTGTTTGTTTTGCATCATACACTCATGGACATTTGTCAGCCAATGTTTTGCATCATACACTCATGGACATTTGGCCAACATTTACACTCATGGACATTTGTCAGCCATTGTTTTGCATCATACACTCATGGACATTTGTCAGGCAATGTTTTGCATCATACACTCATGGACATTTGTCAGCCATTGTTTTGCATCATACACTCATGGACATTTGTCAGCCATTGTTTTGCATCATACACTCATGGACATTTGTCAGCCATTGTTTTGCATCATACACTCATGGACATTTGTCAGCCAATGTTTTGCATCATACACTCATGGACATTTGTCAGGCAATGTTTTGCATCATACACTCATGGACATTTGTCAGCCAATGTTTTGCATCATACACTCATGGACATTTGTCAGCCAATGTTTTGCATCATACACTCATGGACATTTGTCAGCCATTGTTTTGCATCATACACTCATGGACATTTGTCAGCCATTGTTTTGCATCATACACTCATGGACATTTGTCAGCCATTGTTTTGCATCATACACTCATGGAAGTTTTACTGTAAGAATAGGAACTTCAAGACAGCTCTGAGTTTAACACTTTCCACTGACAATGTTTAGTTAATCAATTAAAACAAATGCAGAAATAAATTCAAGGATCCTGGAAATTGCCACTTTGCAATATAAAAGAACACTATCCTGCTATAAAATATTTATCAGATTTTGGGCAGTGGGTTAAGCTGGGGACTTTTCAGCACCCAGCCATAATTTAATCTGCCTATTCATGAATCAAGTTTATACTTATGATCATAGAACCAAAAATCTATTGTTTCCAGATATGTATTTATTGAACAATTTTAATGCTGTTTTATCTCCTCCAGGTGTAAGAACTGGGAAATGTGTTAATTCTTCTCAATCAGAAAATAAAGTCTGTGAGATTTATTCTTGGTGTCCTTTAGAGAATGACACACTCACTGGGTGAGTATATTTTATACCTTTGCTTTCATATAAGTAATAATAATAGAGAAAATATATATATAATGGCTGGTCACTTGTATCTGAGCATGCCTGTCTACTAGTACAGTTAGCCAAACGTTATTGCAGATGCCTGCTTAGGCACATTTGTGTTTGTTCACTACCCACAGAGCCCACCTATGGTTAATGCTGCCATTATGCTGGGCGGACTGTAGTCACAATTTTTAGGGAGAGAACATTATCTGACGATCAACAGTCTGAATAAGGCCAGTACATTAAAACCCTCAGTCACAATGACTTCTGACTTCATGATAGCACAAGTATTGATAGCTCGCAAATAGTTCTGTCTATCCACTTTCACGCACAAGGTTTCAGTCAACCTGTTTTTCAGGCACTTTCCAAAAGTGCCGCATGCTGGGATTTCCTTCCCAGACTGATAAAATCTACAAGTCACCTTCGTGACAAATCAACCATGTTGTGATTCAAACCTGGGTCTCATGGTAGGAAAGTGAATTTTCTAACCGCTCTATCATGTGCCCATATACTTCAGCTGAAAGATACCAATTATAAGATTAAATAAAACTAGTAATAAACAGAAGCAGTCATAAGATTAAGTAAAACTAGTTACAAACTAATAATAATGAAAGTGATTCATCAAAAAGATTTCACAAAACAAAGCTTTCTGTCCTTATTTCTGGGATGAGGAGTTATCATCTTTGCTGTCATCACAACACTTCAGCCATCATGCTCTCCAACCCTCATCAGATGTGTGTCAATCTGGGCAACCTGCAGGAGATTTCAAATTAAAACCCTTTATTTAATTTACAGAGGTAGATTTATCTTGTTCCACTGCACATGTCTAGTGATATCTCATCTAGTTCTTATTTTATTACTGCTCTGTTATTGCTTGTTCAGTTTCCAGAATCTGAGTACACTGCCTAGTCCAAGGATTGAACTCAGAATTACAATGTCACCAAATTCTTAAGCCATTCCTTTAATCCACTAGGCTATTATCCCATTTGTAATGTCAAAAAGAAGCATTTCTTTTCAAATATATATTTCATTTTTATGTTATGAAAATCTATGCATCTATGATTTTATTATTATATACAGGTTATTACTCTTCACTTGTCAGAACTTGATCAAGGAAATTAAAATACAGTGCACACTAAGAAAGTAAAACATGAAAAATGAAAATGCACACTTATCAATAATAAATTGATATAGGTACATCTATGTCCCCAGTCTTAACAATCAATCTTTTTTTCTTTTTTTTTTTTTTATAAGGATGATGATGTTAAATTAATATAAATTATTTGAAGTGATAGAATGTGATCACTGAGAACATGTCCTCACAGAAAGATGATGCACACTCCTGGTTTTTAATAAGATGTTCTAAGACTGTATATCCTGATATGACAGAATACTTATACAAATTGTCTAGTCTACCTTTTCCAATATATGCTGGGACATGGTAAGCAATTCTCTTCTCAGTCGTCCTACCTATGTAGTCAGCTTCACACTGACATTTAAATTAGTAAATTATGCAACTGGTTTTGAAGATCGGTAAGCCATCTTGAATTGATTTCAGCCTAGAGAACATGATACCAAAAATTAACGTTTCCTGACACTGATAGAGATTTGCTTAGCAAAACTCGCATTAAGCATGGCAATCTAAGATATACAGGGTACTCTTTGGGAACAAATCTTTTGATTTATGGAATTGTGTAATCTTCGCATAAATTTGTTTTTGTCTTTTTGATTTTTTTTTTTTTCAGCACGCCACTTCTCACTTCAGCTGAAAATTTCACTCTTTTTGTAAAGAACAATATACTGTTTCCAAAATTTGGAGTTTCAAGGTAAATCTAGATATATTTCTTTCATTATTTCAAATGTTGCCCAGTATAGAATTATTCATTAATTTTGCATTTATTTGACAAAAAATAAAATGTTGAAAACATCTTTGTAGGTACTTAACGCTTAACTAATCAGTAATTGGAAATTTTTAATTTCCTGTAATTAAGATATCACTAACATACATGGTAGTTTTCTTTTATGATTTTTCTGACTGAAATTATTAGGTTGAGTTATAAATAATTTCCATTTTATTTAATTACTTTTTAATTCAATTTGATACTCACCATTATTTGCAATGTTTTGTGACTTATCAGGCAGCTCTTTGATACTTTTTAAGTAAAATTCCTAAGCTTTCGATGCCAAAAAGTTTTTTGTAAACTCTTGAATCTGGTATTCATTAAAGAAAGTTTTTTTTTCCCCATCAAAGCAGTGATCAAAAAAGGTAATTATCAGTTGGTGCAAGGCCAGGGGAATATAGTGGGTGGGGTAAAACACCCCAACCAAATTCCAACATTTTTTTCTTGTGCTATTCTAGCTGCATGCAGTTTTGCATAGTTATCAAGGAGGACAACATTCTTCCTATTGGCAAAAGCACAGGATTCTTTTCAACTAGGTTTTTTTGGACAGATTAAAGCTGCTGGACATATAAATGTGCCTTTAGTATTTCATTGTGTTTTTAGAACTCTGAATGAATAATACCCCAACAATTCCACCACATGCACAACATTACCTTTCTTTCATGGATCTCAGCTTTTGCAGTTATGCAGATTGTCAATTCACTAGTAAAATCCACTGCCTTTTGCATTGAACATTGTCATATGTTAGTGTATGGTAAATTTATTAACAACTGCCATCTATGATTAGTACTTTGGATGATACAATTGGTTTCCTGAAATGGTAATTACTTATGAATCAACCTAATAATTAATTTTATTACTTTCAAAATGCAAAACACCTAAAATGATAGCTCATGAGAATGCATTTAAAATATTTCAAATACTGTATATACCCATGTATAATATGACTTCATATATAATGCACCCCTGCCACTCCCGAATATTTTGCATGAATTTTAAACCCTCCAGAAAAAATTTTTACATATGTATTGTGCAACCATACATCAGAAATGCAACCCCCCCTGCTATTTTTTACGTAAAAAACTGATCATAAAAATTAACACTATACTCAACTCTATACGGTAATGAATTTTTTTCATTGAAAAAATAACTCCCAACAACTTAAAGACTTATGGCTGCTACTACTAGTTAGTAGACCAGCAATAGGGTGTGGAGAAATAGATTTAACTTTGGCTGGCTAAAATTAAAATTGATCTCTGTCCAAATTAGAAAGTTAATGTCCATGTTGGATGGGTTTCCAAGGATATGCATGCAAGTTCAAATCCCATCTGAGGTTACTTTTTTGCTTGCTTCATTATTATAAAACTTAAAATTTGAGATTTTAATACTGTCTTCCTTTTACCAAAATAATACAGTTACCTTATTTAAAGATATGTAAAACAGTGTTATCAATTTACAATGATTATTACAGTATTATGAAGTTAGAATCAGTACAATTATTGGTAAGCCTTATTCTGTCAGATAATTTCACAGATAAGACTCAGTGATTTTATTTTTATTTACTTTGGAAACCCTCTTTTTGGAGGGAAAAGCTGCAAAGTTCTAAAATGCTCAGTAAGAAAACCATTATATAGTTTTCATTCTTTTTCTTAGGGTGTTTTTCAACACAAAGTGTAAACATGCTAGAATGAAAGTCAATGATAAATAATAAATGCTACAATATAACATCACTTTTGACCAAAGGGGATGATCTTGCATGTCATCAAATAGGTAGTTAAAAATTGTTACAATATGCATAGGCCGACCCAGAATGGCAAACTACTTGTTAGGTATCTGATGACATGAACTGAATGGTGGGGGTTTGAACCCTGAAAATGTGGAATTCTGACAGTAATGGATTGCTTAAGTTTAGATATAAAACCAAAAGAGCATGAAGACACTGAGACGGGTGCAAGAATTAGAAGTCAAGGTACCTCTCCACATCCAGATTTCTTTGTGATGCAAGCCAGCATGTGACAATGAGAAATGTAAAGTAAAAAAAAAAAAAAAAAATAATGATTTCAGAATTTAAAAAACTTAAAGTGACTACTGCTGTTACTACATGACAGTAATATGGTGTGTGTTAAAAAAAAAAGCGGGGAGAAATAGATAGCAGATGAACTATAGATTTGGGCTTCACCTAACAATATGGCCTTCATGGCTGAGTTGGTTAAGATATAGGATGTGTGTTCAAGTCTGTCAGTGTTCAAAATCACAGAGTTGACTTTAATGGTTGAAGACAGTATTTCTTGAACAAAATAATCCATTTCTACCTTACTGTTTTTTTCTTTCATTACATTTAATAGTGATGCGGTTATAATAAAAATTAATGAATGACTACATACTGGTTGTGATAATTTTTTTTTTTTTATTACTAAGTTCTCACCTAATGAAAGGCCAAAGAGCCACTCAAGATAGGTGGTTGTATGGGCATGAGAAGGTGCAGCAGAATACGTAGGATAGATAACAGTTGATCAAAGACTTGAAGAGTTTAATGATCGAGAAGGCATCTTCATGGTTCTTAAGGAAAAATCTGATGTCATACAAACAGTATGAGGATAGTTCAACCCTGTTAATGTGGCATGGTGGGTTTTAGCTGTAAAGGTCTGAACTGGTAAAACATTCAAACCTTGTCAAAAGCCTCATGAACCAAATAATGTTATTGTATAGCAGAGGCAGACAGACATACCAGTGGATTAATGAATTTGTGGATAGTAAGATAACTTTTAATAATCATGTGTGAGTATAGGAATATTAACCCCATCAGCCCTTAACAGAGTTCAATTTTTAAATCCTTGGAGTCCTGACCGATTTGTTAAAAAAAATCTGAATATGTGATGTCAGTGAAATTTGATAAATCTGAAAAACTTAATAATCAAGTGTTACAAATTGATTTCTTTTTCAAATGATATCAAATTGATCCTACTTGAAATTACTGGTTATGAGATATAGTTTTGAAAATCTACGACTTTGTAAAAGTTGTAGATTCCCAAAATGTTGCAGATATCTGGTGCCTCTAGTTGATCGTACGATGGGCGTTAACAATTGTACATTGAAATACAATGCTTCCTGATTGCAGTGTATTCAGGTGTTTCTAGATTGTAAGCATGGGAAACTTGTGAGTGCATTTAAAGAAGTAAACTTAGCATTGTAGCCTTAAAGGAATTGTAAACTTAGCATGGAGATGAGTGGGACAAGCACAACTGTGACTTGCCTTGTGAATTGTTGTAGTATGTAAAAAAAACCTCACAAATGCCAGATAACGTAAAAGAAAGGGGGGACTGGCATTTTTAGAAACAATCAAGGTTAACATATTGATCTTAAGCAATTCTTTTTATAAACTTGTGTATGTGGCCCCTGTCATTTTTTATAATATAGATTTATTATTTGCTTTTTACTCACTGGTTGTTTCTTCACTTAAAATTGGTTGAAACAATGAAGAAATTGATCTTAAGTATTTTAACTAATACTGTCATTTTTTATAATATCATTTACCATTTCTGTGTACTTAAAATTAGTCTTGTGAAAAACCATCACATTTTATTACTGCACTCTCAACCAAAAAAAAAAAAAAATACAAAATTTAATCATTTGCAAAAGATTAGCACTGCCATTTTTCATTGTTTTAAAATAAAGAAAAATTCCATTTGACATTCTCTTAACTTTATGGTTGTCTGTATTACTTTGTATCTATGTCTGTATTACTTTATTATATTATTTGATAATTATATTACCTTCTTCATTTAATGGATATTTTTATATTACACAATCCTAATACTTAATTTAATAGATATTTTGGTTACTTCATTTACTGAATATATTTTCCCTTGATCATTTCTAATTCACTTTGTCTATGTCCAGATACTAACTTTAAAAAGCAAGAATTCAAGACATTTATCATCTTAGGCTCAGAATCATCTCCCTGTGTATAGTTTTCTCCCATGCTTAAATTTTGGGCAGATTTATAAAAAATTTCCTCTTCTATAATCTTGAAACATACATAGAAATTTAATTTAGTATCTGTATTTTCTCATATTTAAATTTTAATTTAATGTAATTTCTTTATATGCTACATATTTTCTTAACCATTTCAGGTCCAGTAGGGATTTTCAAACTCTATAACCCAAGTATTTTTTTTAACCCAGTAAATTTCCTTGAACTTTATCTGTCTGTTTATTTTATTTATCCCAATCAATATCTCTTTCACCTTCAGTAGTTACTTTCTGACAAACTAACCACCTTGGCATATTATGAAAGTAAATTAATTCACCATAGCACAGCAGTAGTTAGTAAACTTCTTTCTCAGGACTCTTACTAGTATCCTTACTACTGTTGCCTTGTGCTGGACTCAGCTCTTAGTAAATAGAAAAATTCAATGTATACCAGTTTACCTACTAACATCAAAGAAGCTTCTGCACAATAAGTAAATAACAGAAAGTAGCCTGAAATTTTAAGCCAGTTGAACTAATATAAATAGAAATGTTTTTCCGCTTTTTTTTAATTTTTTTTTTTTTTTTTTGATAAAAAAAGTTTTGTTAATTTTTATACTTTATTTAGAAGCTACATTACAGAGACAAGAAAGTGTCTGAATCTGAGATACTAATAACATTACTGATTCTTTGGATTTTATCAAGAATCTCTAAAAACATAGCAGAAGTACCAGACCAGATGTGGCGGCAATATTTAATCATGGATACTTATGAGTAAAATAGATTCTGTTAAGAAAGATTGTCTAGCTTGAAATGGAGAACCAACTTTCCTAGCAACTGATTCAATATAATCTTTCCACTTTATGTCAATGGAAAATGTTAGCCTGAGAAACCGTAATAAGTCACTCTCCTGAAGGTTAGCATCAGCCATACTGATGGAAGGCAACAAGGGGTCTCTCAGATGATTGAGCAATTTCGTTTTGGTAGTGTTAAAATTAACAATCCATTTCTTGCCCCAGCTAACAGATTGTAATTAATTTTTGTGATCAGCTGCCAATTTGACCTGATAGAACCTATCAGACTTAGTATTTAGACATAATTGTGAAATTGGCATAGATACCAGTTGAGAACTAATGACTCAGGCAGATTGTTGATGAAAATTAGGAACAACATAGGCTCAAGGATAGTCCTTAGGGACACCTGCATTAATATAAAAAGATCTAGGATTACCTATTCATGGCAACTTTCATTTCACCATTTGATAAGAAAGATTGAAGCAGATCAGAAATTTGTCCAGAAATACCATAACCATTCAACTTTTGAAGAAGGACCTGCATGCCAAACCTTGTCAAATGCTTTCAGGGCATCCAAAGCAACAGTCCAAGCTTTACTATTCTCATCTAAAGCTTGATAAACTCTTTTAACAATAACCATTAATATATGAACAGTTGACCTAGAGAAGTAAAAGCCATATTGTTTAACTGAAAGAAGACTCTGCAAGGTGAGATGCTTAACCAGTTCAGAATTAATTAGAGCCTCTAGTACTTTGCCAAAAAATGGTAGAAGGCTGGCAGGCTTATAGAAGGATGAGAAGGTTAGCCCGAGTTCTTAAAGACTGGAATTAAAGGAGATTATTTCCAACAAGCAGAAAAGCAAGAAGCAGCAAGGCAAATACTGTAGAGATTAAAGAGAACAGGAGCCAGTTTAGTAGTACATTTCTTAAGGACAATTGCAGGGATACCATCAAGTCCACATGCTTTATGAGGATCTAGTTTAGAGATGATAACAGAAACCATGAATGGGAGTTATATGCATATTACTCAATAGAGACTCAGTTCTAAGTGGAAAGTCAGGCAAAGCTACTCTAGATGAAGAATTTGAAGAGAAATTTAAAAAAAAAAACATTCTGCTTTATCAGCAGTTGTTAATACCTCAAATTGAGTGGACAGAAGAGGGATAGAAAACTTATTCAACATACTGTTACAGAGCCGCCACTAGTTATGAGAACCAAACCTGTTAGACGTTATACAGTGCCTCATTCTATCAGCAAACAAAAAATTAGTCTCTTTGAGGACATGTTTACAATTATTATGACCATATACAAAGCGGCGTCAGTTGTGATCGTAACTAACAAAAAAAAAACAGTGATTCCTGTGAGCTTTAGCAAATGAACAGGTAGGTGTGAACCAAGTAGAACAGTGTGGTTTCACCTGGTATTTATGAGAAGGTACAAAAATATCAATGCTAGCTTTAACTTAAGAAGCCCACGTGGTATAATTCTCAGTATGAAGATTAAAAATATCACTCTAGGGAGAAGGGAAACCACTCTAGGAGAAAGAAAACTCTGAATTAAAAAAACAATGACAGGGATCTTGCCAGGCACATCATTGCTGCTATGGCTGCAGTACATATGATGCCCCTTCAACCTTCATGGGTTATGGGACTTGTGATATACTATTATTAGATTTATTTTTTATTGTAATAAAATTTTTCTCCATTTCTCTTCACTGTATGCCTTATATTTGTGGCCAGATATAATAGGAAAGTCACAAAATGAATCCCAATCAGTGTGCTAGTAACAGAAAAAGCTTTTGTGAATAGGAGATTCCTGTCTAATAGATGGCACAAAAGAAATATGAACAGATAGTAGAGTGTGATCTGAATTGCAAAGATGATAGATTTGCAATGCTCAACAAGAGCTAGGAGAAAAGGTAAGGAACAAATCAAGTAAAGAAGCATGTTGATCAGAATTATTAGGGAAATGAGTAGGGAAAATCACTATTTGACTGAGACTCTGAGCAACGAAAAAATTTAAAGTTTGAATACCAGCAACATCAGTAAGATTAGAATGATTAAGCCACTTGACATGATGATCATTAAAATCACCAAAACGCAAAAATGTTTGCAGATGAATGTAGAGGGAGATTTCTGTACCATCAGATATTTTGTCTCTTGTTATAATCCTAGGAAGAAGGGGACTGAGGAAAGGAAAAAGTGATAGTTAACAGTACAATAAAGAAACTCAAAAGCACATGAAAAAAATCATCTAGAGAGTCAAGGAATGATTCCCTTGGCATTGGAAGATTTTCCCAGATGTAAACACCCAGGCTATGCATACGTATCTTAGAATATTTTCGATAAAGAGAAAATAATCTGGAACAGAGAATTTATTGGTAGTGATAGAATTTAAATTAGTTTCGCAAAGTGCTAAGATACCTGGAGAATATTTCAAAAGAAAAGACTCTAAACTACAGAAATTGGTATAAATACCATGAATATTTGAGAAAGAAAAGTTGAGAGGGGTAGGGGATTTTTTTTGTTTATTGATTTATTCCTATTTCTTTTCATTGTAACTGTCATAAGAAAACTGTTTTAAGGAGAAAAAGGCCAAAATCATACTTATTATAAAACCCAGGTTGTGTGTGTCTGTACGTTTATATATTGGATCGGATTTCCTACATTTTTCAACCGATTTCAACAAAACTTCACAGGACTACGTAAAATTACCTTGCGGTGATTCTGACAGCATCAAAAATTGGAAAAACACAATTGTTTTTGCACAAAATCAATTTGAAAACACGATTAAGAGGCATCACGGGAATGAAAGGGGGACAACTCATATTGAGTTATACTTATTATAAAACCCAGGTTGTTTGTGTGTGTCTGTGTTCGTTTATATAAGGGATTGATTTCCTACATTTTTCAAATTTCAACAAAACTTCCCTTTTTTTTTGCAAAAGTTTTATTTTTTTTTTCTTTTTTTACATTCAGAATGTTTTAAAAATTCCATTTACAAGACAATTGTTTATAATAAAATTCTATTTAATCAGTAGACTCATAACGATTGAAAACAATGTTTTAGTTTAGGTTTGACCAATTCGTAAAAAAAAAAAAAAACTAATTAAGACATGCCTGTCAACCTTAAACAATAATTTTTGTCAATTTTATTTTTCAGTCTTTATGATGGCCAATACTTGATCTATCTCTTACTGTTACATCCCTGGGCAACGCCGGGCTCTACTGCTAGTAATTAATAAGTTCCATGCAAATCATTTATTGCCTTATATAATGCACAGATTAAAATACTGCTACATAAAAGCCAAATCTGTGCTGTAGCTGTTACTTTTTATTGATTAATAAGAGAACACTTTAAAAGAAACTGTCCACATATAAGAAATATTAGTGATAATAGATTGTTTCCACCTAATAAAATACATCGATCAGTAAATTACTGGAGGCTAAAGCATTCAAGGCAAGCAGGTTTTTGCAAATAAAGCACTCAAAGAAAAAATAAAGCAACAATGACTAACAGATAAATAAGCATTCAAAAGACTTATCTTCCAACTTGAAGTTTTAGAGAGATACCACTAGGTGTGTCAAGGTAGGAAAAATCTGTTGTTCATTAACAGATATTATATACTTCAAACATATTGCATAAGAAAATGTTAATTACTGACATCAACTAAATTCAAAATTTTTTCTGGACTAAAAATATTATGTGACAACATTTAAAAATTATTTTTCTGTATTTAAATTTTACCATTATAAAACATAAAAATATTAGGTAAATGTTTACAGCACAGCATTATTAGGTGATCAGGTGATCATGTATCTTTTGATACATGACTGACGAGGCAGATTTTTTTACCACAGTAGGTTGCCATTTTTTGCAGTAGACCAGTTGCCCTCCAACACTATAGAACCCAGTCTGTTCTGCTATTTACCCATAGCTGGGGGGAAGAAAAAGAGGCTTCATACCTTTCCTCAAGGGTATTAGCATGTAAGTGAATGTAATGGATTTGAATGGAATTTGAACTCAGCTCTCCGATTCCTCAATCTGAGCCACTATCCATTACTCCATTATGCCTGCACTCATACAGTTTGCCAAATATTAGATGCATTTAAATTATTGTAATATTAAGTTACTGATTGTACTTTTGGGTTAGTATATTTTTCATTTTATATTTTTTAAGGCTTACAGCCATATCAAGCAGTGGTTCTCAAATGACCACCAAAGTTAAGCAACATTGAGCCTGGTCAGTACCTAGATGGGTGACCACTTGGGAATACCAGGTGGTGTAATGGATAATGACTTGGAAATAGATATCAGAGAGCCATGTTTGAATTTCAGTCGGTTTCATTATATTCACTTATGCACAAATACCCCTTAGGAAAGGTTGAATGCATTTCTTCTCTCCCCCAAGATATGGGTTAAGTAGTAGGATTTGTATTAGGAAATCATTATCTCAAAAAAATAATTCTTACAATCTAAAAATATTTTCTGGCTTTAAATAGCCTGTAAGAAACAAATCAACTGAAACCTTTAATTTACAAACAATTTTATCTTTAACATTTCTGTGGATGGTTGCATTGGTAATTCAAACTAAAAGTTACAATATGTAAGGGAATATACCATATTTGAGTAGATGCTCCATTTATATTAAACAGTATAATTTTTCAACTACTAGCCCGCACATTTGAGAAAGCTTATTAAAAAAAAAAGTGTCTTCTGACAGGATTTAAATCTGCATCTTCCTTTGCTGGAGAAAACACAGTTTAATCAAATGTACTTTGACCACTCGATGAGCTTCACAATCAAGCATGGTTCTATTTGTCGCTTGAAGCACATTTTACTCGTTCAGATTTTCTCAAAAGTCATAACTGCAGTTTCAGATCCAAAACATAAAGCAATTTCTAAAGAATTAATGGATTTTAATTTATAATCCAATTCATTTTTATTGCCTTAAATGTTATTCTTGGTGGATACACATTTGAGTAGATGTTCAGTTTATTTTAAACAGTATATTTCATCTATCTGGCTGCACATTTGAGAAAACTTATTAAAGAAATTATGTCCTTCAGATAAAATCTGAATGAGTAAAATGTGCTTCAATATATATATATACACACACACACACATATATATATATATATATATATATATATATATATATATATAAAATATTTCTATAGAGGGTAGAAAGATTATGTTGTCAGTCTTACAAGTGATGACCTATCTAAATGCTTGAAGAATCAGTAGGTAAAATCCTAAACTTTTACTCAGGTTTAAATACCAAAAAGTGGGAAATACTATCTCAGCCACAAGGCAGATCCATGCAAAGATTTGACTATGTTATAGTTTAATCTTTGAATTCTAGAAGACGTAAATTATAATACTCAAGCTTACTTTTATACATCATGTGTAATTAAAGGAGAAAAGAATTGTAAACATAACTGTAACATAAAACTTTATGGAATCTTATATTGTCAAAACATTATAAGGATGGTAATATTAGCTGTTTCCTTATTAGGAAACATTCAACATTCCTTGATTGAATTGCCAGAGCAACTTAAGTTATGCTTTTCTTCACTACCTGGCCATCTGGTTGGATCAAAGTGTAGTATGTATTCTCATCTCTATTGCTCATATTAGCTGTTTTTTATAAGGAAACCTTCAGCATTCATTGACTGTGAGCAGCCAGTGCAACTCTAGTTAAACTTGCCTTCACTCCTTGGCTCTTGTGCTGGGATCAAAGTGTATCTTTTCTCTCCAATTCTAATGGTAATATTAGTTGTTTCCTCATAAAGAAACATTCAGCATTCTTTGACCAAGCAGCCAGTGCTGTTTTCATTAGAAATTTATAAAATCTTTCTATTAATACAATTTTCAGGAGAATAAGTTTTTCATACTCAGTAACTGTTAATTCTCTTTCCAATATTGATGAGTGTTTCTTTCTTTGCTTGATGTTTGAGGCAGTGTGGAACGTCAGCATCTTATGTCATTATTCTCTTGCTGAGTTACATGTGCTATCCATTTCAGTTGTTTCCAATGTTGAAAGTCCTCAAGGGGTGTAGTTTCTATTACCTGATACAGTTCTTTGTGATTCTGTAATACAGGTCAACAAGGTTCAAAGAAAGAGGATCATTGCTAAGACCAACATTCTTCACTTGCTCAAAGCCATTTCTAATAATTGATCTGAGAAAGTGATTGTATACAACTAAATATACTTAGTCTATAATAATTTATTTTCCTTGCTGTATAGTTATCCATTAAAGTATGCTTTCCATGATTTTATTAATGTAATGGCTCTCTTTTCCTCCCAATCTTAACTGGTGGATTTTTTGCATCTCCATCTGCTGACAACCATCATCTCGTGCAATTTGAGTTACATAATTCACTATTTTACATCTTCACTCATTGAAACTTATCATGGGATCAATCACTTGCACTATTTGAGCCTCATCATCCAATGTTTTATATTCTCACCTATCATGGGACTGCAGACTTTATTTTAGTCAGTTACACCCGGATCATTGATTAAGATTAAGCAAACTGTGTTGACACAACTATTGTCCAATACAGCTTCAAATCAAGATTACTAGTTGCCCTCTCAAGTGCAGGCTGTCACCTCTTACTGGGAATAGTATATTGATCCTTTTACATACTAGTTGCTGAGTTGTCATCTAATGTACTATTATTGGTTGTGTGGGTAGTGTATTGGTTAGCAGCTCGGAAGTAGAAATGCGTGAACCAATTTAGTTGCATCCACTTTTGTACAAATACCCTTAGGAAAAGTATGAATCCATATCTTTTCCCTACATCTATAGGATAGATAGCAGAGCAGACTAGGCTCTGTTGTCTTGAGTTGGCAACCACTCTAGGAGAAGGAAAACTCTGAATTCAAAATCAGGCTGAAAAGGGATAGGCTATCACACCATCTTGTCTTAGGCACATCACTGCTGGAATGGCTGCAGCACATGATATGCTTTCAACCATAATGTGTTATGGGACTTGTGATGTACTATTATTAGATTTTCTCCAGTTTTCTTCACTGTGTGCCTTATATTTTTGCTATTATATGAAGTACTATCCAAAAATTTAGGGTATTTGAACAATGTATATGAACCAGATATAGTAGGAACTTTTGCTGCTATCCTCCACAATGTTATTGCATATTTGATCAATAGGACTACTTTGAAGGATACAGTAGAAACTAGGTGTTAGTTTAAGTAATTGTTTCTTTTTTTACCTCAAAATTCCCTGAACATTTTAAGCACATCTTATATTAAAAGCAATTTGTCATATTGGATATATTTTCTAACCAGTGCAATTTTAATTGACACAGTGGTTTTTATTGTAGCTTTTTTAATTGCATTGATTATAATGTATGAGGTATATTGATAATGTTGCTTAAATTAGAGCTGTGTAGTGAATATATCAAGCATTTTATTAATTTTTTTACTAGATTTTTCATTTTATTTCTGTTGCTTTTTATTGCAACACTCAGATCATTTTTTTACTTTCTGTAACCATTAAGGAATAGGGATTAAAAAAAAAAAAAAAAAACAAGTAGCTTCCAGTAAAATTTGAAATATATCTCATATCCTTAGAACCTGTTTGACATGGACAATATCACTTTACCAATTTAGCCATTGAAACCACAAATTTAGATCCAGGCTTATAGCCACATCCATTCTCTCTCTATATAATTTACATTATTTTGTGATGAGTCCTATAACCCATTAGGGTCTTTGGGGCACCACATGCAGCCATATAAGCAGTAGGTATGTCTCGGTCAGGATAACTTGATGGAGCCCATCGTTCTTCAGGCTGTTTTGAATTAAGTTTTCCTTCTCCTAGACTGGTTGTCATCCAAAGTTGGAAATCCTTATCTGCCCTGCTACCAAGTCCTATCTCTGGGGGATTCATAAATTTCCATGAGTATTTATGTGAAAGTTACGGCTTTGACTAGAATTTGAACAGCGCATACCAATCCAACTTTCCCACTACACATTGATTATTTTCAGTTGAACTAATACAGTGTGACCCGGATATAAGAGAGTTGTCGGGACCGAGAAGAAGTCTCTTATGTCCGGTTTCTATATGTCACAGGCTCTAATTTGGGACCAGAGTCTATTTATATTTGGTCTATTTTAACATTAACACAGGCTCTAATTTGGGACCAGAGAAAATCTCTTATATCCGGGTTGGTCTATTTTATATATTAACACAGGCTCTAATTTGGGACCAGAGTCTCTTTTATATCCGGGTTTAACATTTTATATACTAACACAGGCTCTAATTTGGGACCAGAGAAAATCTCTCTTATATCCGGGTTTCTCTTATATCCGGGTTACATTGTATCATCATTTGTTATTACAATCACAACATTTTGTCTATTGTGCTCTCTGGACCTTTTATGATGTCTGTCTTTCTAGGTAATCTTCAGGGAATTTCAAACTGAATTCTTCATTTAAACTGTGGGAGAAGATTGTTCTTATTCTGTTGTTCATGCCTTCAGATATTTCATCTTGGTTAATTGTTTTTTTTTTGGGGGTGTACTGCTCATTTATTGGTAGTCTTGTATCCACTAAGTTTGAGAATAGCTATATAACCTGGCCTGGGGATGGAACTCATAATTACTATGCCACCAAATTCACTAATCAGCACTTTAATCCTCCAGGTTATTGTTATTATAATAATAATGGCATTAGTCTTAACTGTAAATAATGATAATTCCTTTATTCACAGAGTAATATATTTGTTTATTATCTAGTAGTAATATATATAATTGTTTTAAGTTTTTTTTTTGTTTTTTTTTAATGTCTCAGATGAACACTATTCATTTGACTAGTTTAGCTTTTGTTTTATTTTTGTTTTTTATTTCAATTTTGAAATCATTTTAATATTCTACGGCTGTTAAATAAATAGCAAGGAATGGAAATATAGAGATGGCTTCCAACAAGATTTAAATACACATTCAGCCTTTTTTAATCATTTCACCCCAAGCAAGGTAATAAAGCCACTAAGACCCAAGAAGTTACTGAGATAAAGAAAAAGATTAAGGAGAAAGAGCAATAAAAGAACAGGAATTAAGATAATGATTGACATTGCATTTAATTTTTTGAAGATCAAACTTGACTGGAAAGCAAGAAACTGGAAGTGTCCCATAAGCAACAAGTGTAAGAGAAGAAACTATTAGCATAGAACTTATAGTTGCAGCTAGTCATTAATAAGTGAAAACTTGCTGCCAATCTAGTAGTATGCTTAAATTTATAACGTCTAGGTACCAAAGAGGAAATCTCAGAACAATTACCATAAAAATATTTATAGAAAAGGCACAGGGAATCTGTCATGGCAGTGGGAAAGTAACTGAAGCCAAACGGTTAAGTAAGGATCAATAACATTGCAGATTCTTCTTTGGATTTTATCAAAAAACTCTAAATATATAGCAGGAGCACCAGACCAGATGTGGCAGTAATATCCAATGCATAGATGAATGTTAGACTTATAAAACTGTCTAGCACAACACAATGAACCAACTTTCCTAGCAGTAGACTTAACAATTGATTCACTATACTTGGAAACTTGTCTGACATGGCTAGTACTTTACCAATTAGGCTACAATGCCAAACCAGCAGATAATATTAAAATTTAGTCATATAGCTACATTGCCATATAGTTTTTCTTCACACCATATACTTTGTTTATATATAGTCATACTAGTAGCTGCAGATGTAATAGTTTTAAGTTGTCTAAATTTCTTAAATAAAGCATTGTTAATTATTTATATTATATTTGTTTTTAATCATATTTTGTTGTTTGATTTATTGAATGCTGAAATTGTTTTTGCATTCTATGATTTTAAGCAGCATAAAGAATCCATTTTTTTCCCAAATTCTTTTATAAATATATAGTGTAACTCTTTCTAGTTTCATGGCTTTTACCATTTTTGCTACCTGTGACTCTTAATCCTAAAACCTTTTTTGTCTTTTCTCTGTCATCTCTTCAGGAAAAATGTTCCTCCCAACTTAACTTGTCAGTATGATGCTATAAACAACACTTTGTGCCCAGTCTTTCGGCTGGGAACTCTGAAAGATGTCGTTAGGGGTAATTTTACTGAAATGGCTCTGAAGGTATTTAACACATCACTAGTATTTTATTCATGTGTTTCCTTCCCACAGCAAAAAAAAAAAATCAAAATACAAAAACAAAAAGCACTTGCATAATCACCTTTTTAAAATGCTTCACTCTAATTAATACAGTTAAATAGGGATACATTTTGTTTTATTTGAAGAGGCAAAGATTTTGAGATTTTTTTTCTTTTTAGAAAGTATTATGTATATGTGCACAATGAAATCTTTTAGAAATTTAATTTAAAAAACACTAATTCAACTTGAAATTTTAATATAAATTTATATTCATTATAATGATAATCAGATCAGACATCACTATTTGAAAAAGTGAGAGTATTTTGAAAGGCGGGTAAAAAAAACCTAAACCATTTGTCCTGTTTTTATGACAATGAAAGAAATGAAAATCTTTATATTGATTTCTTTTTAGCTTGACATATAAAAAAAGTGACATAACAGCATAAGATAATATTTCATGTCCATCTAAACCTTTGTTTTTGGATATAAACAAGTTTATAATGTTTATTTAAACAGCAGTCCATTGATATGGGTGTGAGTAATAACAAAATACTATCTACTGCATTCAAAGTCACTTAAATTACCTTTTTTTTTTTCTTTTTTTTTTTTCAATACTAATCACACAAAATACAATTCAGCAAGTTACCATTTCACGTGGAAATGCTTATATCCATTAAATTGCTGCTGCATCATTAGCTGATTAGAAATTTGTATAAATGAACATTTGTTCGTGTTAATTGTTGGCGTGTGTGTGTGTGTGTTGCGAGGAAAGTTGGCTCCTTGTTCCGGAGGATCCTCCAGATATACAAACCATAATTCGCCCTTTGCATGGAGTATCGCTGCCATATATGGTCTGGCGCCCTTCTGTTTGCCTTTGGGGTTCTTGATAGGCTCCAGAGGCGGATATGCATGATTGGCCCTGCTTCCTGGCGTCTCGCCTACAGTCACTTTCTCACAGCGGCGCGCCGCCTCCCTCTGTAGTTCTAAAATTTGCTGGTTCCCAAACGTCATGAGTTCCAGCGCCCTATTGGCAACCCCCTTCATTCCTAAATTCTTCCCCTAATAGCTTCATGTCTCGCACCTCTCGCCTGTGGATCATATAATCTCCAGATATCAATCAAATCTCCATAATCTATACCCTCATCCTTTCTTCTATCCTCCCTATGATCTTGCTATTTTCTGTAACCCCTTGCGTCCTAGTGGGCTTCCTGCCTTGCTTGGCGTGAAATGCTTAAAAAAAAATATATATATATATATGCATGAACTGGCCAAGTGGTTAGAATGTTCACTTTCTGATCATGGACCTATGTTTGAATCTCACCAATGTCAATTTGTCAAGAAGTAGACGACCTGATGTTATCAGTCTGGAGGAGGTGATCCACTTTGGAAAGTGTCTAAAAACCACGTCACAAGTTGACCCAAGCCATGTGAGTGAGATTGAGTAGTTGGGACTTATGGGGGCTGTTGATGGTTGTGCTCTTGAAAATGCTTAACAAGGTCTACTCAGCATAGTTGCAGTATAAACAAGTAGGCTCTGTGAGTGTTGAACAAACACAAATGCACCTTAGTGAGCATCTTCCATGGGGACTAGTTAGCTGCCCTATTAGGCAAGCATTCTCAGATACAAGTGGCCAGCCATTTTTTATATATATATATAATTCACTTGTTTTCATTTAAACAGTAATCTTTTGTCTTAGTGGCATTATCACCTTGCATAGAGTGAATTGATTAAATATATATTGTATAAAACAAAACTTTCCTACAAAGGAAATACTGAAAAAGATCTTAGGTTTACAAAAAAATTGTTCTAATTACTGGAACTTTGGGGTAGTATCTCCATATAAGTTATCTTTTTAAGTGTTTTTTCCAATTTTAAATTGAAAAAAATTAAATTCTTTTTTTTTTTTTTTTTTTTTTTTAATCATATTCTGTTGGAACAAATTGTAAAGTTCTTTCTCAAAATTCTTGCAAATGAAATTAGGAAAATCAGTATTTAGTTTAATTTTTTAAATAAACGAGTTTTTGGGGGGGTTTTTTTTCGAATTTTTCTTATTTTCTGTAAATAGTAATTATTAGCTGGTGAAATGAAATTTTAAAAAACAGAAAGAAAGTTTCCACTAAAATGGAAAAAAAAAAGGAAAAATTTCCTGTAAACAAACAACACCATTGTGTTCAATCAAATGCATGATAACGGGGTATATTTAGCTCTGAAAAAAATGAAAAATTCACGCCTAAAAGAGCGTATATTCAAAGTAAATTAGAATTATATTGATGACTGAAATTTGTGCCTAACTTTTGGTTCTAATTTTTCACAGAAGATTAAAAATGACTAAAGTGTTATAGCATCAAAATCTGCAGGTAGGCATGGCTTAATAATACCATAAATGGATTCCGTAAATCATGTTCAAACTCCAGCTGAAATGTTTATTTCACTTGTGCCCTTGGAAATAGCATGAATGTGTCTCTTTTTTGTTTCCTCATACACAGCTATGGGTAAATAAAAAAGGCAGGCAATGCATTTTAACCTTGGTCAGCAGTCTACTTAAAAGATAGACAAAACTGATTCCAAATTTAGGCTACTAATAACAGTCTCTTTAGACATCTTGATGTTCAAATAAAAAAAAACTATGATGAACAAACATGATGATAGCATCAAACCTAGATAAGATTTTGGCCTGTGATTTTTAACTACAGTATTGTACTGTTCTTTTTTTTTTTTTTTCAGAACATTTCTCATGATACACTCTCTAATCTTCATGAGCTATTATAATTTGAAAGGCCTGTAATACTAAACCATTATTATGCATTACCTCATGATAGGTTTGCTTACCATCACATCACATTAAAACAATGTACAATTGAAAAAGATGGGTGACTGCTTGGGAATACCAGGTGCTTAAGCTTGGATGTGCATTAAGGTGAAATAGATAATGACTCAGAATAGTTAATTGGAAACAAGGTTTATTATATTATATAAATATATATATATATTATATATATATTAGTTATATATAAAATGAAAACAAATCAATCAAATGGCCATTTCATTGTAAAAAGAATATTCTCTTGAAACAACTGCTGCCAACAATGTTTGACTATATGTTTAAAAAAAAGAAAGAAAAGTGCAGTCAAGGGACAAAAAAGTTACTACATTTAAGCTATATAACAATTATCTATGCTTTATTTCTACTAAAAATGAAATAGGATAGTGATCTCTAGAATGATTATGTAGCTACAGCAAGCTGATGAATAAATTGTGGACATTACAAAGTTAGGGGTATTTCTCAAAAACAAAACCATTCTTCTAAACCACCTTCAGATCAACTAGAGTTGAGTCCTTATGAGAGAAAAGTTTGGTAAAATATTGTATTTATAATATTGTTTCAATAAAAAGATTTTATTAATTAAAAATTGAAAGTAGCATCAGCTGCTTGGTCAATGAATGTCGAATATTTATAAGGATTTGATTATTATTATAAGAATGTGCAAAAGAATACCAGAGAGTAATCAGTTGTCTCTTTAAAGTTAGGCTCAACATAAGGAAGGAAGGAGATGATGGATGATATCTTGCATTAACCTTCTCTGAAACAAGTCCACATAGTTGTGCAGGAGAGAGTGATAAAATTGAAAGAGGCAACATATTTCAGTTTGTATGCCATTTGCTTAAACCAGGCTAATATAACTTTTAGCATGTAGGAGTATGAATTAAAATCACTTAAATTATGAGTTTTGTGTTACTGAAATGAATCAGTCTGGTTAATGTATCAGTCAGCCTTTTCTGTAAACAAAAGTGACCCCATATCTTTACAAATTACATACTTGAAGAATGCTGTAGAATGGAATGAAGGAAACATTATGGTAACGACATCATAGAAGTAGTTTAGTTTTCAAAACTAAACTTGGAATGTTAGTGACACAAGGCCAACTAGATGGGAGGATTCCCCTAGAATACAATCATGAGTCACTACAAGACATTTACTGTCAGAGTCACATCCAATGAAAATCCTTCACTTTGCAATGACCTGAAAAATTAGCAGTGAAAATTCTTTTCATATTTATCAAGCCTAGAGATGAACTCATTATACTTGTCATGTCCATAAAGAAATATATAAATAAGAAATTAATTATTCTGTCACTGTGTCATGTCAATAAAAAGTTAAAAAATATTCTGTTGTCAAAAATAATTATAACAATTATAATTATCATTAATTCTCTTTTTCTAAACCAATGAGAATGAACCCCACTTTCCTCCTCTACACACACACACACACACCTGACATTCTCACTATCAGACAGGCCATCAACACATGTGTCAACAAAAATTTTGGCTCCTTTTCCTTTTTCATGCCATAATGGGAACGTTTATCTTTTAGCTCTCAACAAAAACTTCAGTTAAGAAAACCCGCAGACGTTTCTTATATTTTCCAAGTAAATTATCTGGACACTCATTACACATTGTAGTAAAACCACAAGAGGCTAGTGAACTTATTAAAGGCTTTATTTGCATAACAAAGAATACAAAAGTAAAAATAAATATATTGGAACAGTCCATCTGAGACAGAATAGGGGGTTTAAATAGTTTATTCTCCCACTCCTTTATTTTATAAACATATTTTTTATATTTCGTAGCTCATGTAACACAGAGGCTCTTAAGTTGGCCACCATAAGGGTCCAGGGATAGAATGTTCTATTCCAGGTTGGTTCTCTCTAGACTCTGAGGGCACAGGAGAATTCTAAAAAGTGACTAGTTTCAAACAAAGGCTCAGCTGGTGGTGGGACTCCAAACTACTAGGGGTATCATGAATCTAAATTAACTTCGGTTGAATGGTTTTGGAGCCGATCTTCCCCAACAGGAGTTAAGTTGCAAACAGACATTCGCTTCTCATCTGTCAATTCCATTTCACCCCTGTTGGATTTTGCTGTTCTTTATTTTTTCAAGTCCTTTTGAATTAAACATATAGTTTACATCTTGCTGGTCAGTAAGTATAGTAAGATGGCTTCTAGAGACCATTTTTGCACCACTTCTGTGATAGCACAAGCTTCTTTCTCAACAGCAGAGTGCTTATGTTTGGTATGAGAGAGGGTCCTTGAAAAGAAAGCAACCAGTTGGCCTGACAGCAGTATCAGAGTCAATGATTAAGGGAAGGTTTTTATCAATAGAATGTAGTAGGCCAGTCAGTTCAAGTAAGCTTATATCAGTATACTTTTTCTTAGCGTCCTTAATCAGTACTTGGTGGTGATATGCACTCTTCATGTTCAGGGTACTGAAGTAGCAATACTTTGCTACTTCATGTGCTACATTATCTATTCAAAGGGGGAATGCCTCCAATAATGTATACTGATTTATTGTGTGGAAGTAGTCTTCCATCATCCTTTGTTTATGATTAGCTCCTGAAGTAACCAGAACCAGAACTTCAATTCTCCAAGGAGAGTCGCTTGGTTCTATGACTCCTTGTAACAATCTCTTTGTTTTCGAAGCAATGAAGATTTTATCAGTATCTGGAAAGCACCAGGATTTTTCAGCTATGGTCTTGCAGTCGGGTGAACTAAACAAGGAAGGAGGTTGAATACCTATGGCAACAAGATCACACACAGTCAGTTCAAGTAAGTGTTCCCCAAATGAGATGTAAACAAAAGAGTGTTGTCATAAGAAATCATGGCCCAATAATATAACAACACAAGTTACGTAAGTTGGCCACTTTCACATCAGGGTAAGTCCACTTGTAGGTAGACTGAGCAAGTGCCTCTAATTTCAGGATTGTGACAAAGAAGCCATGCTAACAATTCCAGCAATAGGAGAGACTGGGAGCCCAAGTTGTTGTATGACATGTTGATTTATGAAGCTTTCAGTACTCTCCATGTATTTTAAAGCATTGACTGGAATATTACTAATCCTAGAATCCATAATGGCCTGTGATAAATGTGTGGCCCTGGTAATCAAAGCCATTTTTAGAACAGCTGTTGGTTGACTAGATTTACACACTTTAGCATAGTGGCTCTTTTTCCTGTATCTATTACAGATAGAGATCCTTGTGGGACACTTAGCTTTGGGGGGGTGATATTTGTTACAAGATGAGATCTTGCCCTGCTTCGATAAACGGAAGTTACCATCACGAGTCACCGACTCGAAATGAAAACTGCATGTCTACGCATAGGCTCGACGCAGATACTTCTAAAAAGACTATAAAATATATCTACAGTTTTTCTTGTTCTTTCGATTCTGAATTTCATTGTTTGCAACCAAACGCAGTATTTCGCCCACATTGTTTTCACATCGTCCATGCATCTAAATACGGAATATAACACTGGTGTCAAGCGTACAGCGAAACAATGGAATACTCAGGCCTTTCTCGCTCAGAAATTCTGGAACTCATCAAGCCACAGAAAACAGCGATTCTCCAAACGAAAATCGACATGGAACGCGCTGACAACCCCCAAACACAATCGATCATTAACGAACTAAAAGCAGACCTTCACGAACTTTTAGCGCTCTGCAGACTACCACACATGATCGCTCACACTCACCGCGACACGCCACAAACTACGAACTATTAATGCGACAGCAATCACTTCGACGCTATGAAATCCATCCGGGCCTTGAACCAGGCAATGACGTCAACCGCTTTATCACCGACCTCAGCAAAGCTTACACGATACGTTAAGCCAGAGTTGAGCGAATACCCGAGATGGAAAAAGAATTCGTCAAACTGGCAAAACAACTCCTTAACGAAGACATCTTCCAGTAGATGGAAGACTCAAAACAATCCACAGCCACGTTCGAGGAACTGAAAACTTACCTTGTCTCCACTCACGGGAACCAGATGACGAATTTCCAACATCTGAGCCGGGCATGGGACCTCCAGCGCTGTGAGGGGGAGAAATTCACTGATTTTGCAGGCGGACTTGAGAACACAATCCGAGAGGCCACAGTCCACATCAAGGCGAGATTCAAGTTGGACAAACAAAATGCCGAGATGACGGCCGACACTGCTTTCTCCCTAATGGGGGCCATGCTCATGAGCAAAAGGATCAAGGCATGGGCACCCAACACTTATCCACACTACTCAGCGGGCGGTATTGCCAGCGACGCGCAACGCTTTCTCGATCGCGGCATCAAAACAGACATGACCACCTCCGTTGAAACAACTGCATTGATTGCGAGCCAACCTGCAAACTCCGGCAAGCCTCACAGCCTTGAAAGTGAATACTAGCCGACGTAAAGCGACAATTGCTGGACCTGAACGAGCAACTACGGCAGGCACACAGGCGTGACCCAACAACCATCAACAGGAACAATCAGACCGGCCCCTCCTCCAACATGAAGCACAGCTGGACGCAAAGAGGTACTGGCCAATCCGGCCACCCGGCAGTATTCAGAAACTATCTACGAGGCCGTACATGCTTCAAGGGTAACAGATGTCCCTATTTTCACCCTCCCCATGCTCAAGCTCACATAGCGACCACTGATACCACCTTACCCGGAGCAGACAGTGATCCACACAACGCCGAGCACTCGACATGCTTCAACAAACTGGATTTTCAGCAGGGACCGAACGAGATGTGATGTATCGTTCCCCAGTCCCCGAATCCAAACCCCATCATCACATATTCAACCTTCAGATCTTAACCGAGCTTGATCCCCTTTGTCCAGATCAACCTCCGCAGCAACGACATTATGTTCTCTGATGTCGGCATGTTGGATTCTGGGTGCACGACTTTGCATCGTCCCAATTTCTCGCTTACCCGAAGAAGCGAGAAAGTTCATGACCCAATCTGACATCCAAATTAAGGGAATCGGTAGGAACGTCTCTATTCTGAGCAAATTAACTTGCGGCGTCACCTTAGGCGACCATACTTCCCCTGCCTTCCACAAAGGTCGACACACTGATCACAACATCGGACATTCCTATTCTGATCGGACAGAATATACTCTGCCACCACACGCTATCTTCTTATACTATCGACAACCAGAAGGCTTCTATCAACTTTACACGCGCTCACATCCGGCAAGCTAACTCATACTGCCCCTCTCCCCAGCCTTCGATCTAAAAAAAAAAACAACCCATAATCTACTTTTACGGCCCAAGCCATTTCAATGAGGAGCCACTCGTCAGCGAGATCATCGTTTGACGGGTGGACCCTCAACCAAAAACTGGATTGGCTGAAACAAACCGTAGGCCTATCGCTTCCAAACCACCCTAACGTAGTGAACTAGAAGCCACCACTGACCTGCTCATCGGCTATGCGGATATCCTCGGCACCGACGACAATAACAAGGGCACCTTCATCAGACCCATATGCATACCGACCAATGGCCAGTCCAGAAGCCAAAAGCAGCATCCAATAGCCCAAGCACTGGAGGATGGCGTGGATGCAGAAATTGCGGCCAGGGCCAGCGAGGGTATCATCGAACCTTGCAACGCGACCTAAGGGGGATTCAACAGCTCCGTTTTTCGCCATCCGTAAAGAAAAACGGAAACATCCAGTGGTAGCAAACTTCAAGAGAACCCTCAACAAGGTACTGGTCAATCTTGACCCGTATCCGATACCTACCTTTGATTCCACATTCAACAAGATTGGCGAGGGCAACAAATACCTTTCAACCCTCGATCTCCGCAACGGGTACTGCCAAATTGTCATTGATAAACTTGACCGCCACAAAACAGCCTTTACCTGGAAAGGACGTTTTTTCCAATACACTCGTCTGGCTTTCGGTTTAACTTCCGCGGGACAAATCTTTTCTCGGTGCATAGCTGATGCTCTGGACACAGTGGCCTCATAGCGCGAACACATCGTCCTATATTGGCGACAACCTCATCCATGCCAAAACCCCGGCGGAATACATAACGCACTGGAACAATTATTCATTGCTCTTCGCAAATTCGGATTGAAACTAAATCCAGACAAATGCGTCTTCCTTGCGTCCGAAGCCAAATTTCTCGGCCGAATACGTTCGCGCCATCATCGACATGAAACCCCCGACAGCAAGAAAAGAATTGCAAAGTCTCGCCGGACGCCTCGTATGGATTCGACAATTCCTTGAGACACGCCTATATGAGAAGATTCGAACGGACATGTTTTCCAACCTGATGGCCCCCATAAACGAACTAAACAAGCCGGGGACGGACATTTGTCTGGACGGAAAGGCCAACAAGGCTTTTCGAAAAAAATCAAAAGCGCCTCACTTCACCTCAATCATCTCATTCCCGACTTCTCCGGACTCTTTACCCTCACCACTGATGCCAGCGATATCGCATGCGAGCTATACTCATGCAAGAGGGTGAACACGGTCGAAAGAAAATCATAGCAGTGGCCTCACACCTTTAGCCCGACAGGCGCCAACTGGTCGACGACTGAGCACGAGGCGTACACTATAAAATGGGCTATCACCAAATATGATTATTTCCTCCGTAGCCGTCCATTGCGTCATCCTCACGGATCACCGGTCCCTTACCTACTTGGATCAACGCGAATTCAACAACGTGAAGATACGACAATGGCAAGAGGAAATCTCGTGTTACAAGTTCGTCTTGGAATATGTAGAAGGAGAGTCAAACGTCTGGGCCGACATGCTCAGTCGGAGATACGGCCACAACAAGGACAAATTACCAGCGGACCCAACACCCACAGGCAAGGTCTTCAAACTCCAAGACTCCAGCCTAAACATCTACGTCCCATCTTGGTGCCTTGATGAAATAAGGAGCTTCCAGCTACTCCCTGGGACACATACACCTCGGAACATCCAACAGCATAAGCAGGTCGCCAATGCATTCTTCGCTTTCCACACTACTTCCACCATCCCTGTTAAAGAGATCGCCGACCACATGGGTATTGCGGCCGAACAAACCTCTGATGATACACTTTCAAAAATCATCAGAGCCCTCCAGTCGACAGATCCAAGATCTGACACTACCATACTTGACCCCAACGATCATCGCACTGCACTTTTCAACAAACTCATGCATCAATTCTACTTGGAACCGGGAACGTCTGTACTAATGATCAGGGACGCTGCGAACACACCCAAGCTGGTGGTACCTTACAAGCTCCACGCAAAATATTTCCACCAGGCTCATGACTGTGTAAACCACACTGGAATCAGCTGCATGCAGGAACACCTATCCAGTTACTGGTGGGAATATAAAAATAGCGACGTCCAAGGTGTACGTCCATTCATGCCAAACCTGTGCTAAACGTAAGGGGAATTACGGCAGGCACCCAAACTGGCCCATGGGCCATTGTAGGCGAGGCGGAAAACCGTTCGAGGTTGTCTACATAGATTTTGTCTCAATGCCCCTCTCAAAGGGTAAACGGTACATTCTCATTATCTTAGACAGCTTCAGCCGACATCTCATGGCCATACCATGTGCTAGAGAACCCACTTCACCAGCGAGGTCTACAAGGATTTCTGCGACCTAACATCGATCACTTGGGAACTTCACTGTCCATGGCGACCACAAAGTTCGGGAAACATTGAACGGCAACACCGGACCCTCAAAAACGCCCTCTACATCATCTGCGAAGATAGAAACTGTGAATGGATGGACGTCCTTGAATCCGTAGTTTCCTCCATGAATGCCACGCCAACACCGCCACCGGGCAAGATCTCCACATTACATAATCACTGGTCGTCAACCACATGTCGGACTACCAAAGATACCACATCAAGATATCATCAACAACAATCCTGGTGCTTACGGCATGCAGATAAACACCCTGCTCCGACGGGTACACCAAAGAGTTGCCCTGGCAAACAACGAGGCTGACCACAGAATGGAAGCCAAACTGAACCATAAGATTTTCAAGGACCCGATACAGGTCGGCGACAAGGTGATACTCTACTGACCTCAGTCCACAATAGCCCACTCATCACATCTGCCTTGGATAGGCGACTTTGAAGTCACCAGAACCAATGATATGGTGCTCCAAGCCAAAAAAAAACGGCGAAACCGATTGGGTCCACCGGGGACATATTCGTCGGCTCGTACCGCGACCAAATCACTTGCAATACATGAGCCGGTCACCTCCACCCCCACCTCCATCTCCGCTCCACCAAATCCCCCATAACCCTGTTGACACGGCCTCCTACACTTTCGTCAGGGGAGCATCATATCACAGATGACTGCAGTTCTGGCAATAATAGCCAAAACACAGCAAAACAGAAACACGCCCAAGACTTCGTAATGGGCTATAAAACAAAATGGAAAAAAAAAAAAAAACATTCACTCACACACACCAACAACATTACTAACAAAACATCAAATCAGGGTAAGATCTGGGGAGCTGTTACAAGATGAGATCCTGCCCTGCTTCGATAAGCGGAGTTACCATCACGAGTCCCCGACTGAAATGAAAACTGCATGTCTATGCATAGGCGGCCTTGAGATACTTCCGTTTGGGATAAACTCAAAAAAAATGAAAAGAATTAAATCGACCAATCGGACCGTCTCCGTGTATTCAAAAAAAATTGCCATTTGGAGCGATAGGCGTGTATAAGTTCAACATGGGAAAGTCAAAAGGAGTCCCATTCAACAAGCGGAAGCAGAAGGGTCAGTGTCGCTTCGCTTCTGACACTGGCCCGGCGTATTTAAACGAAGCATGTGACCGCTGCTGCTAATGAACTCTCGTCCGACGCCTTGTCAAAGGGTACCTTTCCCCTTCCATAAGTCAAGTTAACTCCATGAACTTTACTTGCCACTACCATAGACATTCAACTTCTTAAATACGAACTTTTTACTTGTTCTTATTTTCCTCACTAAAAAGACTATAAAATATATCTACAGTCTTTCTTGTTCTTTTGATTCTGAATTTCATTGTTTACAACTAAACGCAGTATTTCGCCCACATTGTTTTCACATCGCCCACGCATCTAAATACGGAATATAACATATTTGAGTCCACAGAAGTAAAAGCACTTGCTGTTAACAGCTACAATGTGGTCACTCTCATTTAGGTCATTAATAGAAGCATTTACAATAGCCAGTTCCATATAGGATAAGGATTGTTTAGCAGCTCTTTCTAGGCCACAGCAATATGCAGTGTTTAAGTCTAGTAACCTATTCTTGAGGAGGCTTGTCCATATATGAGTAAATAGTAGCCTGTTTATGAAGGTGTCCCAGATATGCTCATCATGGTTAATCTCTGTTGTCAGAGGCTTAGATCTACACTCTTTGCTAATCAGACTGGTCCAAACTCATCAGTTTCTGGTTCCTAGTTATAAGGACATGACAGTTCAGCTTGACATAAATTTTCTCAAGCTCGGCCATTTCTATGTAACTGATTAACAATTTCAGTTTCAATGAGTCATCTAAGACTTCATCTGGTAGGGACAACAGGAAATTCGCAAAGGTCTTTCTCCAGTGTAACCATTCTTGACCACCTGTACTACTAGCTGGATCAGGAGAGAGTGTTGTTTCAGCAGTCTTTCCATGACAGTAATATTTTTTTTAATGTTCTGGTTAGGCGAATAAAGTGTAGTAAAACCACAAGGCTTTATTTATCTGCAAAAGAATACAGAAAGTAAAAAGAAATATATTAAAGTGGAACAGTCCATTCAAGATGGAATAGGGGGTTTAAATAGTTCACACACATCTATAAAAAAACTTACTAGAAAGACGGTATACACTTATTCTTTATCTTAACATTCTGTATGATTCTGATCCATATTTGATCTACATTTGACCCCAAACTCACCATTTTACTCAGTATTAATATCTCTCATTTCTCCAGCACAGGGTCAAATCATCTTCATTCCATTTGTATGTTCCCTGATCACTACAATCTTAACCTCTTCAAGTCTAAGGTTAACCATTATTTATCATACATATTCTCATAATATATACTTACCTCCTCCTTTTTTGTACATACAACAACCTTACTCAGTAACACTCTACCTTGAGTGACTCTTATGCCTTGTATTCGGTGACCTTTTAGTTTTAAAAAAAAAAAAATGCTTATCTTAGTCTGGAGTAAGATAACAAGTGAGGGAACAACCAGTGAGAATTTTAATGCCAATCTATATAATAAAAGAATTTGTTGCCATTTGTTAGTTATTTAAAATATTCCATGAAGCTTTATGCCATTTTGTCTACATGTAACCATAAATTATGTGTATCCAGTAAAGCCTTTGCAAGATTTAACTTAATTGAGAACAAAGCTACAGTAGCAATGTATCAAAGAATTTAACTTGCTATACTCGTAAATCAGTAGAGAAAGCTAATCTATGGTAGGCATACTTCAGTATTTTACATTGATTTTAGCAATATGTTATTGTATTTGTCTAATTTTATAGCAGGATGGGTATTTTAGAGGGTTCCTCTCAAAGCATCAAACTATATGAATTCATTATTATATGCATGCAATACAGACTCTCAGTTTAGGATCTGTGAGAAATTATGGTTCTGTCTTGTCTCTTTATGAATAGACAAGTTAAATCTTGCTGTCTGGAGGGATTTAGATAGAATTTCTTGGACTGCAGGTGCTTTTTTTAATCTGTGTTTTTTTTTTTTTTTTAATCTTCAGCTTTATTGATTTATTTTGCTTTTTTTCCTTCATTTGCATGGCTTTTAGCTCAAAAGGCAATCCGACATCAATGTTTTAATGCTTTTTGCCTACAAGAAAGCATATAAATGGAACATAAAAAAAAGAAGCTATCAAAATATATTCTTGAACATATTTCTGAAAGACTAAGGAAACCAGTTCAACAATTATCATATTTTTGTAGATCAATATGTAAGGCTAAATATGAGAGAAAAGTGGGTAGATTGTGTTGTACCAGTCTTGCAACTGGAGAGGGCCGGCTTACCTGATTAGAAATTTGGTATTTCATGGCATATAAACATTCCTCTTCCCACACACCATTGCAGAAGGGAATGTGTTTGTTTTTTGTTGTTGTTTTTTTTTTTTGTTTAATTGTTGGATGCTACATAGAATGTTACTGAAATTTAATCCTTGTTTCTTATTTAATCCAGTTCAAAACTAGTTTATTTTTATGTATTTAATCCAAATTGATGAAATTTTAATATTTAGAAGGTAGAAATGGCGGCATTTGAAATCCTGGCTTTTACGTATGCTTAAATATTGACTTTTTGAACTGGGGGAGGGGGCAAAACTATCTTGGTCATGTGGCAGGTGTTATGTCGTGAATGGCACCAGATTAGACAGAAACTGGGAGCCAGATAGACAAGTTTTTATTTACAGTAGACAGCCATTACAAAAATTGGTGGGGCCAAAAGTGGATTGCCAAAACGGACAGTTAACTATCCGGAAATATTAGAGAGGTAGAGGGAGCATTTAGTTGAATTCATAAACAAGACAGTGTGCTAATACAACAGCAGGCATGACCTTCAGTGTTTTTTTTATGTAATATATATATATATGATAAAATATAGTTTTAAGGTATGCTATATTTATGGGTTAAAGTACTCAATATCAGGGATAGGGCATATGTAAACATAAAAATGGACATTGAGGTCATTACCCAGAGGCAATAGTCTGTTTCATGCTTAAATGCAATTGTCAGGCACACATTGCATATAACCATGAAACAGACTGTCACTGCTGGATGTTAACTTCAGTGTCCACTATATATATATATATATATATATATATATATATATATATATATATATATATATATATATATATATATATATATATAATAATCTCACAGACTATTTCACTGTATCACAGCTCTTCAGTGTAGCTAGACATGTGATTGCTTCAAGCCAGGATCGAAACTCGACAGATTTGACATCTGTCGGAGACTCTTACCCCTAGGCTATCAGCACACACTATAGGGAAAGGGAATTTTTAACACATATATGTGATATAAGCATTATCAGCTGCCAGAGTATTCTATTCATTGTGAAGAGCTTAGCATTATAGCAGCAGCAGCTGTCAAATACCCATGCTAAACCGATAAACAGGAGTATGTATATGTGTGTGTGTGTGTATATATATATATATATATATATATATATATAGCACACCTCATATTTCAGTGTATTCTTCCTTCTTTACAGTCATTAAGAATGAGGAATATATAAGAGTTAGACACAAGGACAGTCTTTTTCACTATTGTTAAATGGTATCTTTTGATAAAATTGATATTTCTTTGCAGCTGGAAGGACTTCTCTATTTAAAAAATCAGCATTTGAAATTCTAGCTTTTACTTGGCCTTGAACCTTAACAACTACTACTAGGCACCAAACAGTCATATCCAAAATAGATTATAATTCTTATAATGGATAATAAGCATGTAGTGAAAGAGATAATCACCTACCTTGAAAAAGAGTTTGTGTTTTGTGTGCAATCTGCCAAAGAAAGGTTACCAAAAGTAGTTAGCAAAAATCTGCTACTTTAAGTGTCAGAATCTATACTAATGTTCTTTTCTCTCCTTAACAGCGTGGCCAATCAGCAAAATCACTTGGAGAATAAGAGCAGTTGTTTTTTGTTTACGAGGATAGGATTTTTTCTGAGCTTGATAGATGAACATGCGTTTTTGCTGGTGAGAAGTGAAAGTTGGATTTGTGACTCCAGTTTGTTGTTTCTACGTTGCCTGTTAAAATGTTATGATGGACTATCGTTTGAACTGTGATTTGGCTACAAGTGTAGCAGACGCGAGACAGAAGAAACTTATTGCAAGCATTTTATTGCTACTATAAATTTACAATTTTTTTTTCTTTACAAGTTATTTTGGTGCTTACTTACAAGATGGCGGAAAGACCATTCTACATAAAACTGATCCCCAAATTCAGTGGTGATACAAGTGGACAGCCTGTGGTTTAGTGGATCGAGAATGTAGAACTAGTCTGCAAATTATGCGAGATCACAACGATCAAACGAATTCTTTCTGTGTATTGGCAGCAAAGAACAGAAAAGTGACATTGAGCAAATAAAGTGTGCTCTATTAACCATGTTTGGAACCAACCAGTTTGTGGCCTATGACCAATTCCAGATGCAGCATCTGTGGCCTGGCAAGACAGTAGATGTATTTTTAATGGAATTAAAGAAGCTCGCCATACTGATCATACTGCTCCCTGAAGAATGTATGACCTGTGTCTGGATTGCTTAGCCATGTTAAACAAATACTCCACGCATCATCCAAAATGGATGACATGATGCCCATCCAGTTGTTGACCAGAGTCTGTGCTATCATGATCGACAAGAAAGAGGCTGATAAACCAGTGGCCGCAGTCGTTCAACCAGTTGAAGTCAAAGAGGATCCGACCCCAACAAGCCATTGCCATGACGATGTCACCTGCTATCAGTGCTCTGAACCAAATCATTTTGCCAAAGACTGCCACTATCAACACAAAGAAATGTGCAGTGGGTCGGCACAAAAGGTACATCCCAATCTACGATATTTTCAATGTCATAAAGTAGGCCACATTGCCTCTAGGTGTCCAGGAATTGAAATGGGGTTGCGACATCAGCACCAGTCTCTTCTCTGCACCGAGCATTAAAGAGGCACTCCTTGTGATTAAGGTGTGCATCAATGGAATAATGCATACTGCTTTAGTAGATTCGGGCTGCTCTGGGTCACTCATGAATGGATCGATTTGTTGGCAGTGGAGCAGACAAAAGATGGACATACTAACGGCCGATAGAAAGGCTCTCAGGACCCGAGGAGTCGGAATCATCAAACTCGAAGTCAAGTTTTCTAGTCTGCCCATCTATGCTGCTTTAAGGATCAACGGGCCCGACTTTAGCACAGAGTTCGACCAAAGGACGAAGACATGGACAGCACAGTGGAAATGGTCAGAAAATAACCCGCCAGAGAAGCTCTACAACTGAGTGTCAGAGTACTTGTACCCGAATGTGTCAAGGAAGAATACCAGTGTGAATTGCAGGTGTGGCTGGACAATGGATGGCTGACTCTGTATCTTGAGGAAGAAATAGGTTCTCCAAGAGGCCTCATCCCATTGATGGCTGTGGTACAAAAGAATAAGTGAAAGGTATGCCCCATACTAGATTATAGGGAACTGAATGAACATGTAGATACATACACAGCTGATGCTGATGTGTGTGCACAAAAATTGAGAGAATGACAAAGGAAGGGGTCCAATGTCTCTGTGGTTGACCTTTGAAAGACCTATTTGCAGGTATGCGTGCACCGGTCATTTCAGATGGTGATCCTTAACAGGACGAGATACTGCCTAACGCGAATGGGATTTGGGCTCAATATGGTGCCAACCATCATGAAAGCCATTGTGGATGCTGTACTATCCAAGGATGAGACAATTTGTCAAGCGATGTCTACACCAACAAAACATTAGTGCCCGCTGTGAGACAGCATCTTGCCGACTATGCAAGAATCCAGAACGACTGGAGGACGATGTTCATGTGCTTGGCTTGCAGGTCTGGAGGTGAGCATAACATGCTTTACTGGAAACGTGGAAGCGAGCTCTCAGACATTTCCAGACACATGACATGATGTAGCATGTTCTTATTACGTGGGAAACTGGTGGGACATTTTCCCATGGGGGGTTGGTTCTGCATTTATCAAACGTAGGGTGACTGCTGTCACTTCTGGTTGGGGTGACAAAACAAATGATGCTCCCCTTAGAGACATGATAATGGAAGTCATTACCAGGGTGCGTCAAGACGACCCCGTATATGGTAAATGGTGTATTGACGGATGTGAATTTGACGTCTGGGTCGATGCAAGCTCCCTTGCAACAGGAGGGTCCCTTGAGATGGATGTAATCGTCATGGAAGACACCTGTTGGCTGTGTCCTGAGAAGGATACACAACATATGTTGTAATTGGATGCCATTATTAAAGGAGTAACCATGGAGCGCAAAAGTGTTGCATTTGTTCACAGATTCCACATGCATGTGTAAGTGGATAGTAGTCACTCTTATGGGGAAGGCCAGGATACGTACAAAGGCTGCGAGCGAAATGCTCATTCGAAGGTGACTAGACACACTGGGAAAGTTGGTGAGTACAACTTATCAATGGATATACAGCTGGTTAGATTGAATTGAAACAAGGCAGCTCATTTAACAAAGGTGCCCCAGGGATGGCTTGACACTATCAAGAAAGAGGCAGAACTGGTGGGACATGTCTGTGCAACATCAGCGAGTGACTGTAACTCATCTACTAAAATCTGTACATTATCAAAGCAGACATCCTAGTGTAAAACAGATCCTATATTTCTTGAGGCAGATTGATCCCTCCGTATCCAAAACTGCCGTCAGGGCAGTAGTCAGAGAATGCAAGGAGTAACCGTCCATCGACCCAGCACCTGTGCAAAGGACAACTGAATGTGAGCAAAGTGTGACAGGACAGGATTCCCCAAGCGTGACTGATCACTTGAGGGCATTGTTCTTTGACGGAACTCCTCACTAACAATGACACTGCATTCTGCAGTGGACTATTTAAAGATTTTTTTAGATTCGTGGGGAGTCCACCTCTGATTTCGCTGTGCATATCTCCCATTGGGAAATGGCATAATCAAGCAATGCCATTGAAGTGTCAAGAGAATCACTGCTAGGAAGCAGTGTTCCATAATGGAAACGGTGTATTAGCACATTACCCCTAAAGACCATATGTCACCCTCAACTGCGCCAGCCAACATGATTTACCTGTACAAAGTCCGGCTAAGTGGCACTGATGTGATGCGTTCAACTGACCAGATAAAAGAATGAGTACCTGGGTGATTGGATGTGGGTAAAAGCCCCACATAGCCAGTGTATGACTCAGTACCAGGTGGGGCATATCACTGGAATCAGTAACTTGCGCATTGTGCTTGTTGATGGAATGGCAAGACACATAAAAGACTTGCATATAGGTTCAGATACTTCAGCAAGTGACACTAGCAGTGAGTGCTTAGGAAGTGAAAGCATAATCACCATTGGCGGTAAAGCTAGCACCACTTCAGATGGCAAGGACTCTGTGTGTAAGGTTGCCAGATCAGAAGACTCCTCAGAAGATGAGTTTTCTGCACATACCATGCAATCCCCGCCAACAATTGTCCCGCTCTGGAGAAGCTCAAGAATAACAAGGGCCACCCCTGGGTGTCATTTATGTGACAATGGGGAGTGTAGTTTGAGATAATCACCTACCTCAAAAAAAAAGTTTGTGTTTTGTGTGCAATCTGCCAAAGAAAGGTTACCGAAAGTATCGGAATTTAAGCTAATGTTCTTTCCTCCCCAGAATGGTGTGGCCAATCAGAAAAATTGCTCGGTGAATAAAAGCCGTTGTTTTTCACTTATGAGGGTAGGATGATCGTGTGTTTTTACTGGTGAGAAATGAAGGTTGTATTTTGTAACCCCATTTTGTCATCTCTACATTGCTTGTTGGACTGTTACACTGGACTATGATTTGAACTGTGATTTGGCTACAAGTGTTGCGGACAAGAGACAGAAGAAACCTATTGCAGGCGTTTTTTGCTACTATAAATTTACAGTTTTTTTCTTTACTACAACAAAGCACAGAGAGATTGTGTCACTTATTATGTAAATGATGTTACAGGATGGGTTGAATTATTTTTACTACTCCTGTCGATGTCTATCCTGCAAGGAAAATAACTTCATTGTTAGTTGTTGAATGTTCATACACATTTTTCAGTTGATGTCTATCAAGTACTTACCTTACATGTTGCACGATATAAAAAAGGAATGCGTTATCATTCATGTGGTCAAAGGAAAGAGCAAAGCTTTTAAAAATCATGCTATCTGTAATCCTAAACCAGGTTTGTTAATCTTAGTGATAGCACGACAATCACACACTGCAAACATATAAATGCATTCATAGATCTTATCTTTTTTCTGATAAGAGATGGTACTGAAGTATCTTTGTAAAATTATCACATTTTAGATGTTTAAATAAAATTCATTGCCACACTTAATTAAAAACTATTAATCATAGATATACAGCTTATTTACTCATGGGCACATGTAAATATAAATATGTGCAAAGAGAAAGAAAAACTTATCTTAGCTGGCACATTTCGTCCTCTGATGGACTTTATCAAGGCAAAAGTAAAAAAAAATTTTTGCAACAAGTATTTATACACAGAAGAAAAAAATTATTAGATTTTCCGGATTTTAAAAATTAAGAACACTCATAAATATACTTCAGGCTAACAGAAAGACAAGGTAACTTATGTCGGATGCTAAGTGATGTAATTTAATGTCTAATAAATAAAAGTGAGTAATAAATGTTATTGTTGAATGTTTTTTAATAATGTAATTATTTCTATTGTTATAGCTTGAGAAATAAAGTTATGTATTATATATTTTGAATAATAGAAGGTATTGAACTTAAGTGTTTTATTTTAATTTAAAAAATTTTTTAGAGTCATTTATGTTGGGTTGGGAAAGGAGTATTTCTTTTACGAAAGGAGATATATGAAAAAATCCAGAGCACAGATTTATATTTTGATAAGATTTGATAGCATCACTCTCAAGAATTTTCTAACTTACTTTCTCTTTTACCTTTGATAAAGTCCATCAGAGGATGAAACACATTGACTAAAATAAGTTTTTTTTTTTGTCTTTATTCATATTGTATTTTTACAAATATATTTTTAGTTATATCTGAATTTTTACACATAAATTGATATATGAAAAGATGTTAAACAATTATCATGTACAAGTTGAATATAAGTTGATCAATGGAGAAATGTGTATTTGATTTTATAATTTGAATTGTAAAATTTACTTTAGTTAAACTCAAGAGATTAAAATTAATTTGTTTCTCGGTATATCTACAGACTTGCCTCGATACTGAATATACTATAAGATGTTTTCAACTGGAATTGGCATCTTGTAAAGCTAGCTTATTTTCCCAAATTAAAATCAATCTTTAAACCCTTTTTTATTTTTAGCCTAATAATAATTTTAATGTTTTACCAATATAAATGTTTTAGATATAGTATATTGAAGATTGGCTACCTGTCTATTGGCTTAAACCAGAATAAATGTCAAATATTACACATCCTCTTACCTAAAATGTTTAGTCTCATGGTTTTCAAACAGGGTGGGATTTCCAGTTTCCACAAGGGAATTGGGACCACACCACAGATTCAAACTGTTAACAATATTGCTCTATTGACGAATAATGATTCTACAATTTGATTTTTGAGTTTGACAATTTTGTAAGTGGGGAATAGCAGTGTGAAATGTGATGAAAAGAATGCATATCTGAGAATCCTGTATTTGGATAATTTTGGGAAGGAAAATTGGGTTTCTGAAATGTGCTAAAAAGGGTGCATAGCAGTGGGGAGAGAAAGAAAGTTTAATAATTATTGGTTTAAATTACCTGAGGTTCTGAAATGATTATTTTGACTCTAAGATTTATAAAGTCCTTTTCTTCAATTTTTCTGTTGTCTACTATATAAACATTTTTTGGCTGATATAATCTTCAGAATTTTAAATTTAAATTGTGTCAGTTCAGAACACAGTTTCGGACTAGATTTGAACCCACATCCTCTTCCATATGATTTTATTTTAAGTAGTAACACTTCTACTATACCTAGTAGTTGTGTTATCTTGAATTACTATTGCTTATTTTGGTGGATGGACCCCAAAAATTGGTAGAAAAATACTGGGTTAGTCTTTATACTTGTAGAATCTTTTTTTTTTATATCCAGTTACAGTTGCTTAAGCAGTGAGAATATTAAGACATTATAGATCTAAAATGATTTATCCAAAGAAAAGATGAAATATTTTACTTGTGGTCATTTTGAAAAGATATTTGATGCCATTAATTTCTTTGGGTTACCAGCAAAGAGTTAATACTTCAATGTCAAAATCCATTGTTATGCTTTTTTGTATTTAAGGACAAATCAAGGTTTGCTTAAATGCAAACCTTGATTTTATAATTTGAATTGTAAAACTGCATCATGCAGTTGAAAAACTAAAAAAAATACTTGTTTAAAAATGCTTAACCACACTAATGCCTAATCCCTTAATGCTTAATTACTTATTTGCCTTCTGGACAAATATGGGCTCTTCTACTCTCTGTCCATATTTTAGCCAGTTTAAATGTCACCTTTTTGGACATTTCCTGCCATTTCAGATCTAATATTTTGGACAGTGATCTAAAACGATGTCGTTTCAATGCTAGTGATCCAACCTTGAAATTTTGTCCCATATTTGTTCTGAATGACATTGTCCAATTTACCAGCAACCACTTTGATGATCTCAATAAAATGGTAAGAGGGTTTTTTTTTTATATTTTAAAAACTTTTTCATTTTATTTTAATACTAAAAACTTCTAAGTAGCTGTTGCAGATGTAACATTCCTTCATTTAAAAGTTCTTCAGATGTATTTAAATAACTAACAATTTTTTCTTTTACTAAAATTTACCTAATACAAGGCTCGAGAGCCACTTAAAGTAGAGGGTTATTGTTAAAATGGTTATGATGAAAGTGGTGTATGAGATGAATAAAAGAGGAAGTAGTAGGAAGTGAGCATAAGGAGGATAGATAATGATTTACCTTTGACTTGAAAAGATTGATTGTCATGTTCAGGGAACATGTCCACCAAAGTCTGTTCCACAAAGTAGTAGAAAAAATGTGAATACAGGGGAAATGAGAGTGATTCAACTCTGGGAAAGTAACATGGCATGTCCTAGTTGTAGAGGTCTGAACTGGTGGAACTAAAGAAGGGAACATGTGAATATTTGCCATGAAATTACATAATTTGGAAGTAGGAATAGGCTTGTGACATTGTGTCTGGGGTTTTGGGGAGGCTGCAGAGTGGAAAATAAGTCTTCCTCCACAAGACCATGAAAACAATTTTGAATGTTTCTGAATTTTAAAAAAAATTGTTATTGTTCACTTCTATACTGGAAACCTGAGAAGTCAGATGTTCAAAATATTTTGGGCAAAACGTAGGAAAAGCAAAGCTGTTTCCCATATCACATGACGCAATGATCCCCCCCTCTCTCTCTTGAATGATCAAAGTAGACCAAATTGTTTTTATATTTAATATATATTAATATTTTTACAGGGATGGAATGGACAAACTTACAAGGCTATAGGCCTCAAACAGCCCTGCCATTGCACCAATATCTGGTAGGGAAAGTGGATTCATGCTTTTCCCAATGGTATTTGTGTGAAGATAATTTAAACTGTCCCAGCAGGAATGCTTACATATAATTTTAGAAGTCACTTACGAAGCAGGTCTGTCAAGTCTATTCTTCTGTATGAGAAGAGTGAGCTGTTGAAAAATAAAACAAAAAAAATGATGCCTCTGTGAGATGTGGCCAAAATTGGTTCATCAAGAAACATTTGTCATTGATTATTGGTTAATGTTCTTGTGCTGTAAGATACTGAGAGTGAAATCTTTAAGTGCTCTAGAAATAAAACACTGTATGCAATTTGATCAAATTCAATAAAAAGCTGTTTTTTGATCTAAAGAAGCATTGAAGTTTAAACAGTCTCAGTGAATGAGATTTGAAAAAAAAATAAAATGAAGATATATAATAAGGATCGTGAAAAGACTATTGTTGGGCAAGGATGTTATTTTATTAGTATTGATTTTTGTTGATCTGAACAAAATCAGTAACCTGGTATGACCTCAGAAAATCAAGTGCACTTTTTTTTTTTAAATTAATAAGTTATTTATATTCTTATGTGACCTTAACTTTTTATTAAATTTTTAAATGTATTTTTACTATATTATAGCATTTTCTGTCTTATTGTTGCTTTTTATCCCAACACTTTCAGTCAAGACTCTCATTATTACGATTTTATCATTAGTTTATTCTTATTTTGTGGAGAGCTGAAAGGTTCTCTGGCAAACCAAGAAGAATTACCTAGACCCATGAAAAGTACATACTATTATAAATATTATAGTCTGGTAAAATCCTTTTAAAGGAATAAAGGACCAAATGCATTACATAAGTTTTTTTTTTGTTTTTGTCTTTCTCTACCTAATGTGCTACTCTATATATTCAAAATACGCAGTTCAAAATACTTGGTGTATTAATTCTAAAGTTTTTTTTTTTTTTTTTTTTAACTGTTCTCACACATTCTGATATTTGGTCCTTAACTACTGATATTTTTGAGGGGGAGGGTACTTATTAGCACCGCCTTGTATTATTGTTGCTTTTCATTACAAAACTTTGAATCTGTATATTCTTCATTATTATTATTATCATTATTACTTGAATAAATGAAATAAAGAATTTCTATTTAGTTAAATTTGAATGATTATGACCAGTGACCTTTGTTGCCTAATTACTAAGGCAGCTGTCACATTATTATTAATTTTTGACTTATATTCCTTACCTTTTGGAGCCGGTTAAGACCAGCTCCAAAAGGTAAGGAATATAAGTCAAAAATTAATAATAATAATTTACAATACTCCATCTTAGTAATTTAAAATAATACTACTAGTTTATGCAAATAAAAATAATAACTTGCTTGCTTTTCTTTTGCTTGAAAATGCACACAGATTTTGAACATTAACTATTAGACATGGTAAAATTTGACATTTTTGACACTTTTCAGAAAACTACCTCTTTTTCCCACCACCTCTCTAAAGGATTGTATAAAGTAGTTTTATTCTTGCAGGGAGCATCCATTCAAATTCAAATTACTTGGGATTGCAACCTTGATTTTGATGAAAGTGCCTGTCTTCCGAAATACAACTTCAAGAGACTGGACAATAACAGAACTACTAACGTATCAGAAGGTTACAACTTCAGGTATAAGGTTTTGTTTTTTTTCCAACTCTTTTCTACCATTATCAGTTTAAAGTTAAAGTGACAAATAGAACAAATGGTAATATATGCTGTTTCCTTTTAAGGAAATATTGGATATTCATTGAATGAGTAGTGTTGCTTTTAGTTGACATTTATAACATATTTTTCTTAAAAACAATTTTTCAGGAAAATAGGTTTCTCAAGTCCAGTAGCTGTTAACACTCTTTTTTCCAGTATTCATGGGGTTTTCCTTTCTAACCTTTTTATTTGAAGTAGTGTAGAATGCTAACATCTTGGTTATATCATTATTTTCTCTCCAAGTTACATGAGATAACCATTTCAGTTGTTTCTGCTATTGGAAGCCCTCAAGTGATGTAGTTTTTGTTATTTGGTATAGTTCTTTGTGATTTTGTAGCATCAGTCCACTTTTTAACCATTGATCTTAGAAAACAGTTGTATACAGCTGACAGTCTAGATATTTTTGAACAAGTTTGGCAACATGTATGATATCCACATGAAAGTCTTGATCTGATGAGGCTATTTAAGAACATGATTTGAATTTTCAGGTTAATGTTTTAGTTTTGAAGTATTTGCGATGTTGGGGAAAACTACCTCAAGCAGCCTATTCTATGTCCAATTTCCTCATCTCCTGTACTAAATTTGTTACAACTAATCCATGCACCAAGGTATTTGAAGTGAACCATGAAAATACCACTTATGTTTGTAAACAAAGAAAGTGGTGTATTGGACATTCTGGGAAAATAAAATAATTATGAGGGTTGGCTGAAAAGGACATAGGCTGACTAAGGATTGTTTCTAAAGCTGTGATTTTTTTTTTTTTTTTTTATCATTTCACCCCATACAAGGCAGTAAAGCTACTAAGATACAAGGGGTTACTGAGTGTGAAAAAAAAAAGAAAAAAGAGAAACATTAAGGAATGAAACACTAGATTAATCAGGAAAACTGTAGATAAGGATTGATATTGCATTTAAATTTTTAGAGATTCAAAGTTAACTAGAAAGCATGGTACCAGAAGAGTTCCACAAGTGAAACATACAACAGAAGAAACTGTTAGCATAGAACTTACGATTACGTCTAGCCAACTCAACTGTAAATTGATGAGAACTAGTTGCCAATCTAGTACTGTGCTTAAATTCACAAAGTCTAGATATCATAGTGAAGAGCTCATAAAAGGCAACTTCATGGCAGTAGGAAAGTGACTAAATCTGAGACACCAGGTCAGGACCAATAATATTGCTGATTCTTTTGGATTTTATCAAGAATCTCTAAATATATAGCAGGAGCAATATTCTAAGTATGCCTCACAAGCAGAATCTAGTCATGGCTATCAGACAAGTTCTGCAACCACATCACCCCTTACAACTGGCCACCTAACTCCCCAGACTTCAAAACCCTTGATTATTATGTGTGGGGCACAGTTGAACAAGAGACCAACAAAACTCCTTGTAACACCAAAGATGAACTTAAGGCAAGAATTATGGCAGCATTCACCAACTGAAACATGGAGACTGTCTAGAAGAGTTGGAGGAGATTCTGAAGTCGTCTGGAGGTTGTGCTTCGTATTTTAAGATATTTTTGTATAATTTTGGTAAATATATCTATTAAAATGAGATGCCAATGTTATCATTTTTGTGTAATTTAAGCGACAATTTATCCATCGCACTCTGTATATCAAATAAATGTAAGTATATCATGAAACTTTTGTTAACATTGGTTGATTAATACCAATCTTATGAAAGCGTTGAGTTGCATCATAAAATCTGAGTGTCCTGGGTATGATGATAAAATACATTCAGCAGCAAGGCCTCTGATTGGGAAGTTTGGGGCAGAGTGGAACCACCTCTTAATTGCTTTTGTTCTCAGATTTACCCTGGCCCAGGATGATAGTACCTGTTAGGGTCCCAGCTATGGGCAAATAGTTCATCCCCAGACTGGGATCAAAACACTATGAAAGGATAAAAATAGATTTTTATAGTAAAAATATCACCAGCAATACATTTAAAAAAAAAACAATTGCCAGCAATACATTTAACTCTTTATTTAAAAACAAAAACCTCTTTACAAAAATATATCAATGAAACCTGATCTACAAACTGATTTCTTACAAATACATATTCTATTCATACGCTCATATCCTAAAAATCTTGTCTGTATTAAATAACCCATTGAAATTGATATGCCATAAAAAAAACAAAATAAACTAAACCATAAAATCTGATATTGTGCATGCTATACATTAGATTTATTGATACACCCTCATATGTACAAGCAACAAATGAGAAATAAACTTTATATTGTCACATTTTGATTTTCTTGTTCCAGATATGCCCATTATTATAAAGTAGAGAATGTCACCAAAAGAACTCTAATAAAAGCCTATGGAATTCAGTTTGACATTGTTGTTCAAGGCAGAGCAGGAAAATTTTATATTATCCCTCTTATGTTGAATATTGGCAGTGGTCTAGCTCTCTTGACTCTGGTAAGTACAATGTATTTTGTTGTTTTTCTTCCTTTTTTTTTTTTCCTTTTCTTTTTTTCCTTTTTTTTTTTCCAGTTCTTTTCTTTTTTTCTTAGTTTTTTTTTTTTTTAGAACTTTTTTTTCCTCCTTTTTTTTTTAAATTTTTTTTTTTCCAGTTTTTGTGATCTGTCATATTCATTGCTACCTTTAATAGTTACATAATGGCATCTGTTTTTGTTAGTTACCATTAAAGTTCCTTCCCTGCCATATGACAACGTTCTGTCATTTTATTTTAGTAAATAAAATCTGCGGTTGTTTTATTAATATATTCACTACAACCTTGGATAATTGAATCCTTACATAATGTGATCTGTCTTGATTAGAGTTCTTGTTTTCATTTCTATGTGCTGCATCCTTTCTAGGACATAGGTGATCATGGCTCCATTCCATCTTCTTCTTTTGAGGAAATCCAACATTCGCTGCAGAAAGAAGCTCTCAACAAAGTATTCTTTTCTTTCCTCTCCTAATACTCTGCCCCCAGATGCACGTTCTGTCATCCATATGTCTATAGAAGGCAGCCAGGTATAAAATCTCATGGGTTGTTTTATTTTGTAAAATTAAATTTATTCTATTACAAGTTTCGGGAATATCAGATTTTCCAGGCATCTATCCTTCCTTATGTGGCTCGGAAACTTCAGCTGCTTTTTTTTGATGTTAATATAAGCCTCCTCTTTGTTTGCATCCTAAGACCTCATCATTGCTCACACATTCGGTCTATGATAACCTTAGCATCTTTCTGTAGAACCACATCTCCATCATCTTGAGTCTCTTCTTCATCTTTGAGGAAATCGTCCAACATTAGCTGCCGTAAAGAAGGACAGATGTCACGTAACAGCTCAGTATTCTTTTCTTTGTTACCAAAGATATCCTCCTGTCTTGCAGTACTCTGCCTAGCTTTTGGAATGCATCCTTGGCCATCCCAATATGTCTATAGATCTCAGTGTTGCATTTACCATCCTCTATAAAACTGCTTATGCTTTATTTTGAGAAATAAAATAAAATTTATTAATACATTCACAAGTTTCATGAATATTTCAACCCTTATATAATGGCATCTATATTTTTATTAGAGTTATCATTAGAAATTGGTATATAAGACAACTTATGCTTTATTTTAGTAACAAAAATTAAATTTATGAAATATTCACTATTACTTTGAATAGTTGAACCCTACATAATGACACTGTTTTTTGTAGTTGCCATTAGAAATTGCTATATAAGAGGATCTGTTTTAGTTTGGTAAATTAAATTTATTAAACAATAATGAATGATATTAATGAACATTGTTTGAACTTTGTTGTTTTGTTTTTCTTCCTAGTGTCATGTGATGCATTTGTGCATCATGGTTTTTTATGTTGTGTATTGCCTCTGATACACGTTTGTATTAGAGACAATATTAAAAATGACACTTTTTTTTTCTTCTTTTTTTCAATTGTTGTCCTTCACTTTTTCACAAGCAGTGACAGAGGAGCGAATGTCAACAATGAAAAATCTGTCACTGCTTATCTACCACCCATCAAGGGTACCTCTAAAAAGATTCAGAAGATCCATTCAACAGTATTCTAAAGCAGTTCAATACTTCAGAGATGTCTCTTCAAAACCAAGCCTACCTTGGAAGAAAACATCACCAAGAACTGTTTGTATTCCATCTTGTGCAAGGGAGACTAGCTGCCTTGAAAAATAAGGATAGAGGAAGACTTGAAAGCCTGTAGACTTTGAGAGACATTGAAAGGAAACAGTGAAATCAGGCATAGCTTATTATGTATGGAGGAAAAGGCCATGTGAAATGAAGCCGAAGGAAAAAAAATAAAAGAATTAGTACATATTAGATTCTGACAACCTCCTCAGTAGATTTAGTATAGAGATATATGGTGAATATGAAATAATAACTCCCTTTACTTTAGTGTGTAATACACGCTTAGGCAATCATGTATCTTTTGATACATTACTGATGAGACAGATTTTTTCCCACAGTAGGTTGCCATTTCTTTTTGTGGTAGACTAGTTGCCATCCAAGGCTATAGAATGCAGTCTGTCCTGCTATTTACCCATAGATGGGGGGATAATAAGACGATTCATACCTTTTCCCAAGAGTATTAGCACATAAGTGAATGTAATAGATTCGACTGGAATTCTAACTCAGCTCACCAATTTCTCAATCTGAGCCACTATCCATTATTCAACCATTACTCCTTTCAAATTCAGGTGAGCTAAGGAAAATTTTTGCTTTTGTACCAATGAAAACCCTGTCTTCACAGAAATTAGCTACTCAGCCAGGAAAAAGAAAGAAAATAACGAGCATATGCAAAATTCTTTTTGATATAAAATGAGGAAAAAAAATTAAATTAACAAGAAAAGTGTCTGAAATCACATGAAAGGTTTTATTTCTGTTCATGTGTCCAGCTTGAAATTTTTGCCAGTTATTGCTCACCAATTATCGGCTTTTAACCAAGCATGAGGCACTTCAAAGAACTTTCTTTCAACAAGAAAGCTAAGTTGTGTAAAGTGAAAAAAAAGTCATATCAAGTTGTCTCCTAAGCATGAAAAATAGAATGAAAATATTCTATCCCTATGGATTGAATAAAGGATTCATTTCAAAATTCTGCGAAGATTATGAAGTATGAAACGCACTTAATGAATGCTGAAGAGGACAATAGCCAAAATGTTGAACATATAATAACAATAATAATGAGTACACTAGTCTAATGTAAAGGCATATAATAAGTCCTTATCTTAAAAGTTCCTATGTAAATTAAACAAGTTACTGGAATACTTACTTTGTAACAAAAGCTTAAAAATAGTTGTATAATCAGAATGCTTTACATTCAGAATCAGACTATTTCAAAAAGGAATAAAAGAATTAGTTAAACTGTGAGCTTTTGCCATTGCTAACAATGACTATTGTTTTTTTGTTACAAATTTAACTTTTGCTATATTTGAACAGGTTTGATTACATTTATATGAATGCAACAGTTTCCTAACTACCTAATACAATATAGACTTAGCAGTAAGTGTAATGATTAATAATCATTAGATTGAGACATTTAATAACTTCCACTTAACTAGATTACAGCTGTAAGATATATATATATATATCTTAAAATGCCAGTCATCTGATTAAATAGATTTAATCAGATGACTGGAATATTTTCTTAGTTTTAAAATCTTTAAAAGTTGAAGAGAAATGAGCATTATTAGAATATTTCTCATCCGAAATCCTTTGATCAAAAATTTAAAGTATTTAGTTCACAATGGGAGTTTTGTACTCATTTCAGTAGAAAAAGCAAAAATATTTTTAACCCAAACTTGAATTTCCTTAATTTTGATTTTTCATCTTACTATATTGTAGGTAAAACATATACTTCAGTCATTATTGTCCTTGGTTCAAATAATGATGTCATGCTATATACTGTTATCTGAGTGAGGTGATTTTATGACATATCAAACCTTGTTAAATTATTGAATATATATATATGAAGTCACAAGTTATCATGACTAAGGGTTTGAGCATACTGGCCTTGTTCAAACTGTTTATCAAACCAGATAATGTGGTTTCTGTAGGTCTTGAAAGAGCAGTTCCCATATGATCACCAAAGTTAAGCAACACCAAGCCTGGTCAGTACCTAGATGGGTGACTGCTTGAAAATACCAGATGCTATAAGCTTGGATGTGTGGGTGGTGTAATGTATAATGGCTCAGAATTGTTAATTAGAAAGTTGAGTTTCAATTCCACTTGGGTTTGTTAGATTCACATACATGCAAATACCCTTGGAAAAAAAATGAATCTACCTCTTCTCCCCCAGCAATGGGTTAATTAGTAAAACTGCTATCATTGAATCATTATCTCCACCCAAAATTTCTTACAATCTAAAAAAAATTCTTGTAGAAATTAATTATTCACTGAAAAAAAAATTTTTTTTAAGAAATATCTTATTTATCAAAGCAATTAAAAGTTTTTCTAATTAAATAATTTCATAGTTTTATTGCATTTTTTATTTTACAATTCAGAACAGATTTTTGGTGAAAGGGCCAAAAGTTTTACAAAAAAAAATGATGATTTACTTTCTTCAAGGAGTCCTGCTTTTAACTAAAAAATAAATAAATAAATCCCCGCCCTAAAAATTTAATTCCTCGGAATTTCATGAAATTAAAGAAGTGGGTAGTAATATATGTAAAAAAAAAAAAATTAATAAAAAAATTTCATTAATTTCTGAATACGTCCTGAAAGTGTCATTAAAATCCCACAATTATTTGATTTTTGAAATAATTTCCAAATTAATGTGTTTTTCACTGGAAAAAGCACAAAAGAAAAACTAACCTTTATCTTTGAATAAAAGAACAAGTTTTAAATATAAAATTTCGAGCATGCTACAAAAGAGAAAAAAATTTCAAAAAATAATAAAAAATACTTTGGTCTTTCCTCTTAATAATAACATAAACATTTTAATGTCAAAACTTTGTTTTTATTGAATTTGGGGCATTTTTTTCATCATCCTATACTGTTTTTTACATGACCAAGTGGAGGTACCTATATATGTAATATATAATTTTAATTTTTTTTTCCCAAAATATTGATTTAAATTGCACCCCATTGGTTCTGTGGGGATCCTCAGGTGTCTCCTCCTTTGTATCACCAAAGCCCACTGTCAAGGAGAGTAGTACAGATCCACTGCAATTAGGTTTTTAATTAACAATTTTCCTGGTATTATATGAAATATAATATGTTAATCAAAAGACTGATTATACCTCCCTTGAAGATACAATTATGAGTAGATGGGATAGAAACTAACACTTACCAATGACATCACTATATATATATATATATATATATATATATATTTTAAAAGATTGCACATATATATATAACACACTATATATATATATATATTTAAACATATATATATATAGTATATTTATGGGATAAAGTGAATTGAATTGAAGTCATTAATATATTTATAAGAAAATATTTATGGGCTGTTTCATTACACATAATTTCAGAAACCTGATGATTGCATCTAACACATATATGAAATAATATTTTTCTCAATATATATATCCACATTACACCATATATATATATATATATATATATATATATATATATATTTTTATATTTGGATAGATATATATAGTTTATATTATATTTATATGGGTTATATATATTTAGAGATCGTATATACAAACTGATTAATATTTTTACAAATTTGATTTGTACAAATATATATATGCATATATTTATACACAAATATATTTTATTGTGGAAGTAAGTG